>JAFEMH010001482.1:375000-467549 GCA_022495995.1 Adenophora triphylla var. japonica | reverse complement strand
AGTATGGTGTCTACCCCTTCTACACACCAACAAAGCGAAGCTTCTTTAGGTCTTGGCCTTGAAGTGTGTGTGCGTGTGAGGAGGGGGGTGAGTGTGTGTATGAGGAGAGAGAGGTGTAAGTGCTCCAATTTGAGCTTGTTAGAATTTTCGTTAGAAAATTAACGAAAGTTATAACATTTCTAACAATTCCTAACTATCCTAACTTTCCTAACAAAGTGAGGGTAAAATGGGCATTGTTATTTAAGGTTAAACCTTAAAAAGAATCTTAAAAAGAAAAACAAAAGGAATAAAACCACAAATAGCAAATGGCCGGAGACACAAAACTGGCCGTTAATTTGAAATTTCAAAAAGATTATTCCTCTTGTCCAAAGTCAAGCCGCATTTAATGAACAAAGGCACGCCGAGGGGATCCATCCGCGCGGACATGTTTGTAATTTCCAGAGGGCTATAAATTGAGCCCTCCAAATACAAAAATAAGGAGGAAGAACACATTTGCACCGAACCTTGGGCGAAATATAGAGAGAAAACAAAGGAGAATTCTTCAAGAATTGTCACCTTTTCTCTCCAATCTTTCCCAACTCATACTCATCCACTCACTCTCATATTAAAGCCCTAAACACTCATACACTCAAGCCAAACACTCAAGAACACAAGGAAGATTGGTAAACCCTCCTCTTCCTAACCCTAAATCTCAACCATGCATGCATCTTCAAACTACAAAATGTAGTTCCTTCATCTTCTTGCTTTAGATCTAAGAAGATCACCATGGAAGACCATCTCCATGGATGATCTTCTACAAAGATCAACATTATTTTTAAGCTTTCTTACTTTCTTGCAAAGAAAACTCATTTTCAAAACCCTAAAACCATTTTCAAGCATAAAATCTTGATTTCAAAGGATAAAATTCCCCTTCCCAAGCAAAATGAAATGCTTAGTCCTAATGTAATTTAAGGATGGTTTGGTATAGTTGATTCACCACTAAAATGTCTAGTGATCACTAACCAAAACCTAGGGAAATGGGGACAAGCATGGATGCAAAACCCCTTAAAATCATATTTTCTTTTCTTGAGAAGTTGCTGTCCAGTAGCAATTTTCTCAGACCTCAGTCCATGGTCTTAATTTTTGGACACAGATGAACTTGAATTTGGTGTTGACTACAAAACACTTTTTGTAGCCAACATCCAGAGCTTTCCAGACATATTTTTATTTTATTTTTTGGGTGAGTAAAACTCCTCTTTTCAAATTTTCTTTCAGAGGCTAGTTCATCAGCTTCTGGGAATCCAGATCTCATATCTGAGGTTTCCAGAAGGTTTTGACCCCTCAAATCTTCTCCAAAATGGAAAATTCCTTCGCACAAACTTTATTTAAGGTGTCTAGAACAACTTTCATTCTCTGAGTTTATCCAGATTATGAAGTTTTAAGACCCTTGAATCCCTTTCAAAATCAAAGGTCCACTGCCTTTTTCATTCTGGCAGAAATGGCTCTCAACTTCAAAAGGTCTTTTGAGTACCAAATCTCAACCCAAAAATCTTCCAAAAATCATGGGATCAGTTTAAAGTCTTAAAAAGATATCCCAATTTTTACTTTTCTGAGTTTCAACTTATTTTGGCCAAAACACTCACACACACACACACACAAATGATTTTCAGCTTGGAAGACTCGTCTTTACGAGGCGCGTCGGGTGCACACTAACGTCCTTCCCGACGCGTAACATGACCTCCGAACCTAAATCTCTGATCTCGGGCTTTTTTCAAAGTTTTGGCCCTCAAAATTAAAATGGCGTGGCGACTCCGTTTTCGATTTTTTCAAACACAAAAATGGGAAAATTTTCGGATACACATTCATCACAAAGTTGGCGACTCCGCCGGGGACTAAGCTTTTTTTTAAAAAAAAATGGTATTTGGTATATTGGTGGAAACCACTAAATTTCCCGTTATCGCTCCTAACACGAGTCGGGATAAATTGTGGTCTAACAATCCCACGTACCGGTATCACCGTTTTCAAAAAAAGCTTTTGAGGGTCAAGCTTCCGTCCCGCTTTGAAAATCATTTTTGTGTGTGTGTTGATTTTTGCACAGCTTTCATGTTGTTTTGGCCGCCTCGGAGAAAGTCAAAATTTTGACCGTCGGAATAATGTCCCTAACTGTCGGAATTTTCATGCTTACGTGCTTATGTGCTCATAAAAAAAAAGGATTTTCAAAAAAAAAGAAAATTTCCAAAAAAATCATGCATCATATTTTTAAGACACATAAAAAAAAAATCTCTATTTTACTCAGAAAAAGAATATAGACTGCTTGCACACTACGCGCACGTGACCGTACACCGCACACTACGTCCTTAACCCGGGAAATCCTTGTCGCGGTCCGTTTGGTCTTATTACGCCTTCGGATGAGCACAGACTACCCAAACATCCCATGGAGCCTCGTGTCGACCATGCACTTGTCCGTGACACACTTTGTCCGAGACCCGGTTGGTTTTTAGTCCGGGTCTCGTGTCATGCCCCCGTCCGTGTATAGACCTTTCCTTTCAAGCCTTTGTCGGCATACCGACTCAATATCTTTCGGGTCCCTAATCGGGCCGAAGTTCTCGCCGGTTTTCCGCCGCAGACTTTGACCAAGATATTGACCGGCGCCTTGACTTCGGCTCGACCGGCACAAATTATACACTCGACTCCCAAAGATTGACACCGAGTCATCAAGGATTAATGACTATTCCATGCCTAATTACGGCTTAACCGACGACAAGTCAAGATCAATCGTGGACGCTTATCACCCAAATCATGCCGACTTTTCGTCGAGCCCCTGGACATGATCTTGACTTTCGACGTCGCCTTGTCCGTAATTTACATCGAATGCTCGTTAAGACTCGATTACCCGCGACTTTTAGGATCGTTTTCTTTCGGCCGGTGGGACCCGCTTGCCCTATAGGACCTCGCCCGGGCCGTCCACCCCGGGAGGTCGAAATACAGTGGAATACGAGGGGCTTATAGACGTAGTGACGGGGCCCACCGATCCAGAATCGTGAGTAGTTTGCGAAAAGAAGAGCAATCTTTTCCAACCGATTAGGTTAATAAAACATGTTTTAAGTAAACGTGAACAAATAACCGCATGTTGCATGAGCCAAAAGCCCAAACACCTACCCTCCTTCCATTCCTGCACATCTCGAACCTTCATGTCCTTTCCCCTCTGCAGCCTCCGCACAAAGCTTGGTTTCGGCACCGGGTCACCGTTTGATCGCTGGGAAGAGTCAAGCGCATCGTCGCCTTCACCGCTTGTTCCGACTCCGGGTTTCGTAATGTCCGCACGCCCGGTAATGATGGGGATAACGTTGCTCCGTCCTCCAAAATCCCTCGCATGCATTCGCATTGGATCCAGCTTGCAGAACAAATGAGACTTCGACATGAGGCTCAAATTGATAACCTTCTGGGGATAGTCGCAAGTCATGGTTTGACTATCGCCTCAATTCCGATGGCACTTTTACCGCAAAGACGGAAGAGGGTTCTCCTCCTCTTCTTAATAGTCCCTGATACATCAAGATGCTACCCCAAGATTCCTATGTTTCCACCGCCGGACTCCCGCCCGCCGACTTACAGGCAACCGGCCCCCAAACAGCAATGTGGACGAAAGAGTTCGGTATACCGTCGCTGTCCCTCTCAAAGTGATGATCCCACAAGTGTCACCTCGAGTGATGAAAATCGGGAACAGCTTGAAGAAATATGGTCACCATCAAAGCCCCGGAAGAACGCTGTAATGCATGCAGTGCCCGGATTGAAGAGGCCACACGCCACTTCGGGACCTTAACAATATCCCAACCGACCGGGCTACCCCGAAGGACAAACATGTGCCCGTTCCCCTGACCTCAATATCTCTCATTATCCGGCGGAGTCCAATCACTCGCTACTGTACAAGCCCAAGCAGCCAGATCCCCGAACCAGCTTCCACTCAAAGTCATTCCAAAGACCGCCAACCCGAGGTCCCAAATCCGCCACCGCCCGTGGAACACATTTGGTGGGATATTTGTGATCGTCCCGATTGCCTTGAAAGGGATTATCAGATCGGATACACGAGGACCGTCCTCCTAAGAAAAAGAAAATTTCCTCCCAAAGAAAATTGGAAGGAGAGATTCGAGGCCGGTGATAACAGCTGGGAACGCCTGGGAGCCATCGGGGATTTGATTATTATGTACTCTACTCCGCCCGCCTTCCCCAAAGCAAAAAGGGGTAAAAGAGCGTAAAAGCCTTGCCAACGACAGAGTTGAGACTTTCGGATACCGTAGAGTACCGCAACGTAAGTCCAACCCCTCGTGGTCGCCCAAGGTTCGCCTTTGTCTCAGCCTCCCGAGTATACACCGATGAAGAAAACCGACGCGAGCCCGGCGCTCCCACTCAATCAACATGTTGATCCGGAGATGGCAACCGCCACAAAAAGGCATCAAGATAACCTGTGGGCTTCGGCAAAGACTCTACTCGCAAGAAAAAGGCACGAAGTGATTGTGTTTAATGACTCTCTATCCCGAGACAAGGACCAAATCTATGATCCTCACCTATATGGGAGCATGATCACCTTCTCGCGATGAAGATTTGCCAAGAGATGTCTCCCCAACACAATGAAGCTTTGACATCACTATTCGGCTCAACACCATATCACTCCCGGGGTATTAGTGGACAATGGATCATCGGTAAACGTCCTTCCCTCAAAGATGATGAGGGCCCTCCGCATAAATGAAAGGCGCGTGATCCCATCTACCCGGACCGTCAAGGCCTACGACGGTTCGTCTCGCCCCATTCTCGGGGACAGCGACTGAACTCGGTACGAAACCCAAATGGTGCCCGCAAAGTTCCATGTAATGGATATCCTCCGAGTTCACGCCCTACTAGGGCGCCTTGGTTGCATCACATGAAAGCCATAGCCTCCACTCTCCACCAATGCGTCAAATTCATCAACCGGCAGGAGACCTTGAAGTCATAAGGGGTGACAGCTTCTCATAGGGAACGAAGTCAAACAATAGCCAAGAACACCCACAGCCAAACACCGGCTACATCCTTCAAGAGGCAAGTCTCGCCAAGATCCTTGGAATCTAGCCGATGCCAACTATGTCGACACACTCAAGCGAGCAGACTCCGAAGAAGTTCGATTCATCAAATTTAATTGCTATTTCCAACACTTGGAGGCACACCGGAAGGAAACGCCGAACACCGCCATGATACAGCACACAAGTCCCCGGTCCTCAATCACGCATTTGTCGGCATTCCGCAAACCCATTCTTTGCCTCGCCAGCGAGGAGATTTTCATGATAAAAGTCGACAAACACCGACGTACTCGGCTCGAATCTATGAACGCCGTGTGGACGTCCTCCTTGCCGAACTACCCGCCAAGCCTTTCCGCTCGAGTATGGGACATGAGATTTTTCTAGCAGCCACCGAGACGCAATGCGTCCTTACATCCGGATTGAGCGGTCGATTGTGACGAAACGGAAATCCCTGTGGATTGAGGAAGATCCCTACATCCACATGCTCGCCTTTCGACGCCAAACACAATTGATTCTCGGTTCGACAAAGAGATGATAGCAACGACCGAGGAGGGAGCACAGAGACCATGCCTTTCCCTGGCCAGGAAGCCACCGACGTTGATGCCGCTAAAGAATTGGGAAACTCTCTCAGCTCCGTCCGCGACCAAAGAGGAAATGATCACCAAGCTTGGATTGGTCCCCGTCCTTTCGTGTCAACCTTGTAAAGTCCTCCGAGTCTCTCATTGTTGAAGTTCGAGTCTTCTCGAGTCGTCCGATGGCCTCACGCCCGAAGACCACGAAATTGTAGCCAATGCCGTATTCCTCTTATTCTCAATGAAATGACGAACCTTTCTCGAGTATCCCTTAATTGCCACTTTAACTAATGATGAATTAACTAATAATCTAAAAACAAGCTTAATAACGATTCACTAGATGAAGAGTGCGTACACATTAAATGAACAATATATCAAAGAAATCTTTAAGCAAAGTTGTCCTGAAAGAGGAAAATCGAGCCCAAGCCGCCGAAGAGATTTTGACAAGTGTGAATCTGGGAACTGCGGAAGAGCCTAAAGAGACGCAGATTGGTAGTTTCTTCAAGGGACCGAAAGGGACGCCCTAATTGAGCCGCTAAAAGAATTCGTGGATGTGTTCGCATGGTCCTATAAAGATATGCCAGCCTCGATCCTTCCATAGTTGAGCACCGAATACCGCTCGACCCGTAAGTCAAGCCGCAGCGTAAGCTAAGAAGAATTAAGCCCGAATGGTCCCTACAAGTGAAAGAGGAGATAGAAAAGATGCTCAGTATGTGGTTCATCGTGGTCATTGAATACCCAACATACGGCTGTCCAACATAGTGACGGTGACCAAGGCCAACGGAAAGATCCGATGCCGCGTAGACTTCAGAGACTTGAACAAAGCTACCCAAAAGACGATTTCCTCGCCAAACATCGACATTTTGGTAGATTCCACGGCCAACCATGAAGTCAAATCCTTCGTCGACGGTTTTGCGGCCACAACCAAATCAAAATGGCGTAAGAAGATCAAGCCAAAACAGCCTTCTCACAACCCCTCGGGGCACATATCGCTACACGGCCATGCCATTCGGACTAAAGAATGCCGGGCTACGTACTGCAGGGCGCCTACAGCCTGCTCCATGACATGATCCACAAAGAAATTGAGGTCTATGTGGACGACATGATAATACATTCCAGAGGATCGATGGCCGCACTTCTGTTGATTTGAGAAAATTCTTCGGCCGCCTCCGAGACCACAAAGATGAGATCGAATCCAGCCAAGTGCACTTTCGGTGTAAGACGAGGTAAGGTACTAGGATATATGGTGACGTAACGGGGAATCGAAGTAGATCCCCGTAAAATCAAGGCGATAGTTGAAATGAAGCCACCACGGACACCGACGTAAGTGAAATCCTTCATGGGAAGATCGCAATACATAAGCCGCTTGTAAATCACCCGACCTCGATCCGCGAGCCAATCTTCAAGTTGATGAAGAAGAATGCCTACACGTAATGGACCCTTAATGCCGCCTTGCCTTTGAACGTATTAAGGCATACCTTGTGAATCCCCGATTCTCTCGCCCACCACATCGGCAAAAGCCACTCTTGCTATATCTAACCGTCACGGATACAAAGAATCGGGGCTATGCTAGCTCAAGAGAAGAAAGATTCCAAAGTCGAAAACGCCATCTATTTCGTAGCGTAAAGCTCCAAGGAAGCGAACTCAATTACTCGCTTGCGAGAAGACTCGCGTTGTGCCTGGGTCCGGGTAGCTGGGAAAGTTGAAACACTACATGCGCCTCACCCGATACATCTTGTTTCAAGGATAGACCCCATCAAATATCTCGTTTCGACAAGCCTTCCATCTCCATGAGATTGGCAAAATGGTCGTTCTTTTTGGCCGAATATGACATCACTTATGTTTCAAGGAAATCCGTAAAAGGACGCATAATGGCGTAACATCTCGCCGATTTCCCAAGTGATGAGTCTCGAGGACTCGAACCTCACTTCCCGATGATGGAATCTTTCGCCTAGAAGGAGAAAATCACTGCAACTCTTCTTCGACGAGCGTCAAACAAAAGGGGGAACGGGATAGGAATGCTTCTCGGTCGATCCTACCGACGAACACACCCCCATAGCAAAGAAGGCCGAACTTCGAAGTCACCAACAACGCCGCCGAATATGAAGCTTGCATAGCCGGGTTGGAAGCCGCCCTTGAAAGAAATATCAAGGAATTGGAGGTGTATGGTGACTCGCTCTCATCATCAATCGTGTCTCTAACAAATGGAAGACCGTGATCCGGCTTTGCGTAAGTATCATGCTTACATGGAAGAACTAGTGGCTCAATTCAAAGAAATCGCCTTTCATTACCTCGCCAAGAGACCGAAACAAAGTTCGCAGATGCTCCGCTACACTAGCCTCTCTTGTCGAAATACCCGAAGGAAAGTCTCGTTAAACCATTCGTAGTCGGGAGAAGAGAAAACCCCGCCTATTGCTTCGAAATTGAAGCGTAAGCCGAACCGATCAATGATCCCCGGTACACTCGCATTTACCAAGACCGAAGGATGGCGAGGCCTCTTTCAAAAATGAAGATGGGGAATATAAAGAAGGAATCAAAGCAAAAAGTCTCTCACTCAAGCGGCTCGCCTCCCATTATGTTCTTGGGAAATATGCTATACAAGAAGCGTTATCAAGGCCCCCTCCCGCGATGTATCAAAGAAACAAGAGGCTACCGAACTCATGAAAGAAATACATGGTGGTACTCGCGCCCTCACATGAATGCTCGAGCTCGATGCAAATCATACCGAGAATGGGGTACTTTTGGATCTCCATGGAAACCGACC
Source organism: Adenophora triphylla var. japonica (assembly GCA_022495995.1). NCBI lineage: Eukaryota > Viridiplantae > Streptophyta > Magnoliopsida > Asterales > Campanulaceae > Adenophora > Adenophora triphylla. The sequence goes on along the minus strand of JAFEMH010001482.1, from coordinate 459,186 downwards.
GCATCCGCTTTGTCAAAAGCCGCGACAAATGCCGCCGATACTCAAATCTTAATCACTTGCCTCCTCACGAAGTTATACCGCATGACAACCCTCGCCTTTCGTCACTTGGGGAATTGATGTCATAGGCAAAATCACACCATCAGCAAGAACGGCCACGAAGTTCGTCCCGGTAGCCGTGGATTATTTCACCAAGTGGGTTGAAGCAAAGTCCTACAAAATCCTCAACTCAAAGAAAGTTGCCCTCTTCATCAAAGAAAACATCATGTGCAGATACGGGTTGCCACCGAAATCATCTCGTATAATGGATCCCACTTCGAAGGGGAATGTGAAAATTTGCCGGCGGAATTCCGAATAACCCGTCACAAGTCATCTCCCTACAGCCCCAAACCAACGGAGCCGTCGAAGCAAAGAAACAAGACTCGAAAATATCATCCGGAAAATGGCCGTCCAAGGCAGAGATTGGCCCGAGAAGTTACACTGCACTTCCTGGGGCTGGGCAGTAACATCGGGCTGGGACCCAATCGGGAAACACCTTTGCCCTCACATACGGAATGGAAGCCGTACTCCCAATCGAGCCGGAAATCCCTCGCTCCGTATACCGCCGGAAAGCCAGATCAACGAGGTCGAATGGCTCCGCAGTCGCCATGACGAATTGGCCCTACTAGACGAACGCCGATTGAAGGCCATGGAACACATCCGAGCCTACCAAGGAAGAATGGGCGAGCCTTCGACAAGAAAGTAAAGCATCGGGAGATCCGAGAAGGTGATCTCGCTTCTAAAAGAAAAGCCCCTACCCGTATCAACCCTCTCGGCAAATGGGAGCCTCGTATGGGTCGGGCCATATGTCAGTCCGTAAGATCTTCTCCTGAGGAGCCATGCAACTTGCGCACCTCGACGGAATCCCTTTCAGACACCCAAAGGAATGGTGACAAGCCGCGCAGATACTACGCGTAAAAAAAAAAAAAAAACAAAAAAAGAGTGCTAAAAGAGTAATACAACTAGGTTAGAAACAAAAGGTAAAAACAACAAAAAAAAAAAAAAAACAAACAAAAAAAAAAACAAAAAAAAAACAGAAAAAAAAAAGAGTGCTAAAAGAGTAATACCAAACTAGGTTAGAAACCCGAAAAGGGCGGCCTAGGTAAAAAAACAGGTTGCACCAAAAAAAAAAACAAAAGAAAAAAAAACAAAAAAAAAAAAAAAAAAAAGAGTTCACCAAAGTTGAACTCATTTAAGACTCGAGCTCCTCAAAATGAGGGGAACGTAGGCAAATGGAAACGGTTCGGTCTAAAGCACAAATAAAAGCCATACTTTGGCATCAATACAATTGATCACCATGAAAGCGTCTCGAAAACTCTAAAGCAATTCAAATATTCATTACGAGTTAAATGCTCTTTGATGAGTCTAAGCCCGATTCATTCCTACAACCGGCAACCCGCTAAAAGAAACTAAGATACATAATCAAACTAATGTGTCCGCCATGACAAGAAAGTGGATACGGAAACCTCGTAGTCACTCCAAGCCACTGCATCGGCCTCTCCCTTCTTCTTCCCTCCGAGTCTTTCTCTTCGAACCGGAAAATGTCGGTATTCCTCCTACCAAGCTCGGTATAGGGACAGGGTCTATCAAACCAGCCTCCGTCGTGGCCTTAGTAGCCCTAGCGTCATCCCTCATCTCCCGTAACCTAGCCGGTAGCATAGGAGCCCTCCTCTCCCGTCTCGACGTAAGCCTCATAATCGCCACGCGCGTCTCCGCTCCCGTCACGAGGGTTGGCCTCGCCGGCCCTCCTCCTCTCAAACAACAGACCTCCGCACTCCACAATGGCCTCACGCCGTCCGAAAATAGCCACCTCGAGTCTCTCCTGCATGCCTCTCATACCAATCCAGGTACCAAGTGGTCAGAACACCGGTCTCGAACGCCGAGAATAACCCGAGGAGGAAAGGCATCATACCTCCATGCTCGGGAAAGAAATGGAAACACCGAGGGATCATCCATGGAAACAGGAGCCACCACCCCGGTGGCTATATCATCAAAACCCTCCAAAGGAACCTCGCTTCCAAGCCAAACTGCCTCGTGACTGCAGCCGGAATGTAGAAACCGGACCGAGAAAGCCCCTAAGCATAACCACATGGGACCCGTCCCCGAAGCACTCGCGAGTCTCCACCCGCCAACGAGGCACCAACCATCTGATATCTTCAGCCTGCGACCCGCCATCCAACGCGCCCACGAGCCCCCGATCATCAAAATCTACATCGACACCTCTCCCGGCAAAAGTCCAAGGCCCGATCATATCGCAGGTTTCCCGAAGAACCCCAAACGCTCCATCGCCCATGTGGTCAAGAGGAACGGGCTGCCTCGTGCATATACCGCCGTCCGGTAGCTAATCTGCCGAGAGCATGAAAAGTCTCCCCGTAATCAAAGGAACGACATCTCGCCTGTGCGACAAGCCGAACGACGACATCCAAGAAAGACCGATGGTGCATCCCAAAGGAATAGACCATGAACAGTGGTGCCAAACATACAAAGTGCAAAGGCATCCCAATAGGCATCATCCACCAAACCTAGGCCCCTAAATCTGCCGGGAAGACCGGAAATATCGAGATGATCGGGACCGCGGATCATACCTTGCGCTTCCTCCGGAAAGATGAAGGAGGACGCACACCGTCAAGAAAGAAGCCCCTCCGGCAAAGGAACCGCTATCTCTTCCACCTCCGGACCTCCAAGTAAGGCCCGAAATTCTTCGACGCCGGAACAATCTCGTTGAAGGAAAGGCAAAAGACATGCCTTCTAGTATCCCAAAACGAAGAAGAAGCTCTTAAGAGGTCATAATCCGGAACCAATTCTTTCGAGAGACCACAAGCATCGTATCTTGTACCTTTCTTCAAAGAATGATCTTCTCCCGTGCATAATCTCCTACACCACTCCTTGAACTTTTCAAAGAACAACATTTGCCTTTCTTTGGACAATTTTGGAGAATTTTTGGCCATTTCCATGGTTTTTCTCTTTCTCCCGAAAATGGCCGTTTGACCGGAGGTTGAAGAGGATATTTGAATTTGAAATAAAGCAAGACCAGTGTCTCGGACTAAAATTAAAGGACAAAGTGTCGTATTCCCGTCCTATCCGCGCGGATGAATTTGCTAAAAAAGATCTTTGCAATACCAAGCCGCTACACCAAAAGAGGAATATTCCGTCCCGCTTGCTCGAAACTTGTGCAAAAACCTCCTCAAACCACCCATATACCAAACACCCTTGCAAAAAAAAAACCAAGGCTCATGCAACACCGCATTCATATTGCATTGCATTCATAAAATAAAATCCTAAATTATTACATTCCAAAAAAAAGAGTGTGCATAAAAAAAAAAGCAAACATAAATAAAATCCTAAATTATTACATCAAAAAAAAAATGTGCACAAGCTGTACAAATCTAAATCTCAATCTCAAATCAAAAAAAAAAAAAATCAATCGGAGTCTCCAGCACCCGATGTCTCCCCCGGCCCTCTGCGACTCGGGCCCGCTCCTCAGAGCCCCGAAAATCTCGGGCTCGTAATCGTCCCTCGTCTCCGCAGAGAGGCTCGTCAGACCAACCGGCACGCCCGATAGGGCAAGCCGAGATCCGCGAAAAATCGTACCCGAAGGTGAAGGCGCGGACTCCCGCACGTACGAAGACGACCCGCCATGCCGCCATACGTGTCCCCGCCCGTGTGGATCCTCGAGAATGACGTGATCCGAAGGCAACACCGCGCGGGATCAAGGAGAGGAGACAAAGGAGTCTCCGAAGAAGTCTCGAGCGAATAGGGGAAGCCTCCCGTCCGACAGCGCCGGCCGTGGTCGCCTCGCTCTAGCCTAAGGAGCCCCGCAAGCGACCATCCTCCCGATGAATCTCTTGGCCCGATCACTTGCTTCGCGCCTTCGACGACCACCTCCGAAAACCGCACAAAAGCAAAAGCGCCAAAAAAAAAAGAGGTGATGCTAAAGATGATGAAACAAAGGAAAGAAAAAGAAGGGGAAAAGGTGAAACCATACCTTCATACCCTGACGAGGCCGGAAAGCTCGTGGAAGTCGCCGGCCGAGGGACTCGCACCCTCAATCGGACCCCATCCCGGATATAGGAAAAATCCGTCCGAGGGTACCGCGGGATCCCAAGCCCCTCCCTATCTAGGACCCGAGGCATCCTCGCCTCCTCAAGACAAATGTCGCGTATGGCTCAATCGCCACGAAGTCCGAGAAGTGCTGGCCGCTCTTAATCATCCCAGGTCACTGACCGATCGCTCGGGTGCATCATATCGGCGGGAGGCTCCACCGGTGTCCTCAAAGGCGAGTTTACGCCATGCCGGCGCGTCACCCTCTCTCCCTGCATAATAGGCATCGCAGTCGACCCCTCAAAATCCTCCGCCGCACCGCCCAGATCTCGCCGCCCTTCACCAAGCGCTTACCTCAAAGCGATCCTGTGGGAAGAATATCATCCCTCATCCGTCTCGGCCTCCGTCAAAGGAAGGCAATCCGCGTACCGAGAGTCGTACGCCCCGGAGCTTATCTTCTCCCGGCATGCTTGGACCAAGATCGCATGGCCTGATACGCCCGACGTATTCCGCCGCCGCCGCCACACCGTGACGTGGAAAAACTCCAACGCCCATACTCGCGAAAGGTAAAAATCCAATCAATCCAAAGGCAAAAGAAAAGTGCGTGCTCAAAAAAAAGAGAGGGAAAGCAAAAAGAGAGCTTATACCTGTGGCAAACTCGAAGCAAGACAAGGAGCTCACAGCCTTCCGGCTGTACCTATCAAGAGCAAAATAAAGCTCGCCACCCCGCCTCTCCCCACGAGACATTTCCGGCCGTCTCCATGTCCTCCAAGGACCTCAAAGAAGGCAAAGACCGCCGTCCCTCGCATGTCCAAAGAGCGTGCTCGAGAAAGCAAACCACAAGAAGGCCCTAGCAATCCGATCGGCGCCTATCCTCTCCTCCCCACCTTTCATAACTCACAATGGTCTCCACGATCTTCCCGTAAACCACGGCATACTCCATCCCCATCCCCTTGGGAATAGGGAAAATCCCGTAAGAGCTCGCAGACGCATCGCCGTAGCTATCCCGCCACTCAATGCCGCGTCCCATTAAAGGACAGCCCGTAATCGCAAAGCATAGTCGAGGGCGTAACCGTAGCCTCGCCCCGTAAGAAGTGGAAGGTGCGGGTCGCGTCCCACCGTTGCCGCGCCGTAGCAAACATCAAGCTCCTTGCTCTTAGGGAACTCTGACCAGTCCCCTCAAGCACTCGACGAACTCCTGCAGCCCCGTCTCGACAACAACTGCCTCTCGGACTCCCAAGAAAGCTCCTCGGCCCGCATCCGAAGCCGGTCCCACAAGTCAATCACGTACTCCACCGATCCTCGAGTCTTCATCTTGTTCACCGCCCGTCACAAAACGGTTTCCGCCCTGTAATAAAAAAAAAAGAGAAAGAGAAAATGTCAAAAAGATTGCATTTGCATTTACATTAAAAAAAAAAGAAGAAATTTCGACAGCATAACAGCATACAATGAGCATAGCCCCATTTTTCTCGCATGAAAGAAAACAAGCTTTTCAAAGAAGTCCCAATGCATTCATCAAAAAAAAAAAAAAAGAGATGCATTCCTACGGAAGTAAAAACTCCGTCCCATTTTCATAAAATAACATGCATCATCTCAAAAAAAAAAAAAAATTCATACATGCATATCATCCATCTTACAAGCAACGGGAGGAAAAATCCGTCCCACTTTTCAAAAAAAAAAATCCTAAACATACATACATCTTGAACATACCAAAAGTGTCGAGTTGGGCCAAACGAGTAAAGTCCAATTACAGAGCCTTGGTCTCCAAGTTCCCAATAAGGCTGGCCCAATCAGAACAAGGCCCAAAGCCCATCTCTTGTATCAGTCGACTAAGCCCATGGTCCGACCTACCAGGTCCCGACCTAACTTAGTCCGACCTCCTGATCCATATTACAATTCGGGTACGAACCATGCTCTACCCGACAGTCAGGTCGACCATATCACGAGTGGCGACCTCGACCTAAATCAACAAGTGACGACTTGATACATGAAGGCGTATTTGGTTGAACAATTCTCATAACCACATCCCTATAAATCAGGGACCGTTATAGACATGTTCCCACGTCCAAGTAACTGCCGCTATAATCTCGGAGGACATGTCGCCTCCCCAAAAATACATCACTCTTGCCTATAAATACTTCATCACTACCAAACGGTGAAAGGTAACTGCCATTTTGTATTCTGAGTTCATTATTCAATACATTTTGAGCTTTATACAACTGTTATCTTACTCACGCCCGAGCGTCTTCGCCGGAGACACATCCGGCTAGTCGTGGGTTCTGCTGTGTCAAGAAGCCAGGTGATCACCCCGCCACGTGGAGGAAGATTGATAAGCACATTTCCCGCAAAGATCGCTTGGTTCCATTGCCGGAAAATCGTGCTTTAAACTTGACCTCGAAAACTCCATCAACCCGCAACAATGGTGACTTCGTAAGGACATGTATCCGAGGCTTCACTTGGGCATGACGAAGTAAACAACAACAACATGAACGCAAATGCCGAAAACTTGAACTTGCCTCCTCCCCCACCAAATCGTCCCTACGGTAGAGCCACACGCCTACTAGTGTCGCTGACGGCAGAGGATTGCCTGACACAAGGAGAGGGAAAAGACATATGGATGGGCAGGGAGTTCCACCTCCTCCGAAACGTACAACTACTCAGGTTAATGTTGGAAACAGGGCAGGTCCCTCCACCAACCCCATGAGCAAGAAGGAGATGATGTTGGAGCGAGCTCAGATTCTGGCCGACTTGATACGCTCTGAGAGAGGGGCCCCTACTCAGGTTTCTAATGGGCAACAGGCCAGGAGTTTGAGGCCAAACGAAGGTGTGGGACAGAACGGCGAGGACAGAATAGTACGTCGAGCTCCTACTATAGTTCATGTGCCGAGTAACGATTTAAGGGCTAGCCTCAACAGTAAATGTAGAGCAAGGAGGCTCAATCTCGATTTGAGGACTCGCTAATCACCAATAGAAATGTACATGTTTCCCAAAGAAGAACACAGAGATCGTGGTCTCAAAGAGACAGAATGGGCGCAGGTCGCCATGAGAGAGGAGAGGCGCAGTCGCCACTGAGATAACAGCGCAGTCGCCATCTCGCCGCCGAGAGGCGCAGTCGCCCAAGAAGCAACAGACATAGATCTCCCGTAAGATCGTAGAGGGCCAATTCCTATGAGACAGTAAGGAGTGAAGGCCGAGGTCGAATGCCGCTCCCCTCCGTGAGATGAAAGACCCGATGCTAGAGAATGGCTATTGATGAAGAAGAAATTCGAACAATGGGAAGAGGAGAAGAAAAAAGAGACGGGAAAGGTTGAACGAATTGATTTTGCTCTTCGACCTTTATCCAAAGAAATCAGAGATAGTCGACCTCCTCCTACTTTCAGGTTGCCTCTTCTGGAGAAGTACTCTGGGTCGACAAATGCCAGGAGCCACATAGCGCATCTGGAAGCCACTATGTGTTTTGTCGCCAATGAGGATGACAACATGTACAAAATTCTTAGACCGCTTCTCGACTGCAGGAGCTCGGAAGATAACCGTCACTGATCTGAATAACTTGGTGCAGGGTAAGAATGAAAGCTCGATGAGCTATTTCACCAAGTTCAAAGAGATGGTTGATAAGATAGAGGAAGACCTCACTGATAGGGAAGTCATTAACCGCTTCCGAAACGGTATTTCCTAAGCATACATGGATTACGAGCTCACAAGCCAGACAAGAACAACTCGACAGGAGTTGTTTGAGAAGGTATACAACGTCGCTCTTGCTGAGGAGAGGAAAGAAAAGAAGAATGGTAAGAGCCCCAAGGTTGAAGTCGCTGACGATAAAAAGGACTCCAACAAGAATGGGGGGAACAATAAAAATGGAAAGAATGTAACTAGGGCAACAGAGAAGGTGCCCGAAGCTTTCACTCCCTTACAAAGCAGAGTCGAACCGAGATTATGAATGCCGCCGAGCTAGCTCCTCCTCCCAATGAATCCAGGCAACAAGTTTAGGAGGGACAACAAAGTACCGCGACTACCACAAAGACACCGGTCATCTCACGAGGATTGCTTGGGATTAAAGCGTATCATCCAGAGAATGGTCGACTGTGGAGACTCAAGCTTATGTGAAGAGACCTCAAGCCGGGGGAGGTGAGCAGCCTGCCAGTGGGCAACAAGGACCTAGGCAGCCTAGACCGAACTCCGGGGGTCATCATCGAACAAGCGAGCAACACGGCCATCAAGCACAAGATATTCCACCAATAAGGCCCCACATGTGCCTCCAAGGAGAGAAGTAAGAGATGAAGCGATCGCCTTCTACCCCCATGAATTGGCAACTAATATGGCGGCTAGGGAGTAAGTTCTCGTCATCCCAGTCTCATTGATGGATGTACGACGAGCGTACTCTTAGTCGACACGGGGCCCGCAAGGATATTTTGTTTTACAAAACTTTCAAGGAGATGGGTCTTAATGATGAACAATTGGAGAGGTATGATGGCAGTTGGAGGGCTTCACCAACCACCGAGTTGATGCTAAAGGCCAGATAGTGCTCGACGTCGACCTAGGCCAAAGACCCCCTCGTGGTTGTCTCGAAGGTACAATTTATCATAATTGATGTAAATAGTGACTATGCCGCCATACTTGGAATTCCCGGACAGTGTCGCTCTTGGAATGGTAGCTTCAATTCCTCACCGAGTAAAGTTCCCCACACCCGCCGGAGTAGGTTGCGTACAAGGCACACTCGTGCTTATCTCGGATCATGTTCTAAGAGAAAGAAAGAAAAGGGAGCTAGAGATTGAGACCGCCGATGGCTACTTGAAGCCGTCTCGCCGGGCCACCAAAACTACCCGATTGTCAACGATCACCATGGTGGAAGAGTCGACCTATCGCTCAAATGACGAGATCATGCATGAGTCGACACGTCACTCTGACAACACAATGGTCGATCCAGATGTAGTTATGGTCGATCAAGTCCTCATAGGCGACCTATGCCTCCAGATAGACAATAACTTGGGGGCCACTACCAGCAAGGTTGCAGACAAGCTTGATGATATGATAGCTGAGGAGGCTCCACACTTGGGAGCTGAGGAAAGACAAAAGGTCAGGGAAATCATAGTGGAGACTCTACAATTCAGAGATGGACCAGCAGCTAGAAGCCGTGGATGAGCTAGAGTCAAGTAATCACCAACCCTTCTTACTCCCGACCAAAAAATCTCGCATTGGGAAGCAAATTATCGCTTGAGGAGCGAGCAGAAATCATCGAGCTACTCAAAGAAAGTAATGATGTCTTTGCATGGAGGGTAGAATACATGAGGGGAATCAAGGAGGAGGTCGCTGTTCACAGACTGGAAGTTAACTCGACCATAAAGCCTAGACCCCAAAAATTGAGAAGCTTTGCTCGCGATAAGGAAGAGGCCATAAAAACTGAGGTACAAAAACTTTTGAGTGCAGGGATAATCAAAGAGGCCACTCATACAACGTGGTTGGCCAACGTGGTCATGGTGAAGAAATCAAATGGCAAATGGCGGATGTGTGTCGACTTCACCACTCTGAACCTTGCATGCCCAAAAGACAGTTATCCCCTTCCAAGGATAGACAAGCTAGTTGATTCCATTGCTGGTCACTCCACCCTCGCTCTCGACGCTTATTCGGGATACCACCGTATCAAGATGCATGAGGACGACATAGTCAAGACGGCATTTCAGTGCAGTCTGGAGGCATCTACCGCTACAATATGATGCCTTTTGGATTGAAGAATGCAGGAGCGACCTATCGAGGATGGTGAACAAGGTCTTTGCCTCACAGTATTGGTCGAAATATGGAGGCCTACGTTGACGACATGGTCATTAAAACTAAGGCCGGGAGTCACGTGGTCGACCTAAAGGAGACATTCGCCAATTTACGAGCAAACGACATGAAGCTCAACCCCAGCAAATGTGTGTTTGGAGTGGCAGCTGGCAAGTTCTTGGGATTCATGGTATCTCAAAGGGGCATAAAAGCTAATCCAGAAGAAGATAAAGGCTTTAGTTGACATGAAGGCTCCCACTTGTCAAAGAGATGCAAATGACTTAACGGAAGAGTAGCGGCTCTTGGTCGCTTCATATCAAAGTCACAGAACGGTCTCTCCCTTCTTCAAAGCATTGAGGGGGCGAAAAGTTTTGAATGGACGACCGAATGTCATTCGTCGTTCCAACAGCTAAAGGATTACCTCGCTACTCCACCCCTGCTAAGTAGCCCGACCACCGGAGAGACTTTGTTTGTATATCTATCTCATGGGAGACAAGTCGGTTGCGCAGTTGTTGATTAGAGAGGATGAGGGGCTTCAGAAGCCTGTGTACTATATCAGCAAAGCTTTATCAGATGTGGAAAGTAGGTATTACAACGCTGAGAAGGTCGCCTATGCTCTAGTCGTGGCTTCAAGGAAGCTGCGAGCTTATTTTCTAGCTCATCCAATCGTGGTTCTTACTAATGCACCTTTGAGAAAGATATTGCACAAGCCTGAGAGTTCAGGTCGACTGCTCAATTGGTCAATTGCCCTCACTGAATTTGACATTGACTATCGACCTCGAAAGGCGTTGAAGGCTCAAGCTCTAGCTGACTTCTTGGTCGAGCTTACGTTCACCAAGGAAGACAACGAGCAACGAGTTCCTAAAGAAAAAGCTAAGGGGAAAGAACCAGAGTCCCAGGTCGTCATTAGCCTACCCGACGATTGTTGGAAGGTCTATTCAGACGGGTCAGCGACCAAGAATAGCAGTGGAGCTGGAATAGTGTTGATTGAGCCAGAAACTGGGACCGTATATGAGGAATCACTAAGGTTCAAATTTGATGCTTCCAATAACCAAGCCGAATATGAGGCTTTAATCGCAGCTATTGAGTACGCCAAGTGTTTTGGAGCCACTAAGATCATGGCCTACTGTGATTCACAACTGATAGTTAACCAAGTCAGAGGCGAGTACGAGGTACTTAGCTCCACGTTGATTAAATACTGCGACCTGGTGAAGGAGCTGATAAAGGATTTGGAATTCTGGGAGATTCAAAGGATTGGAAGAGAGGACAACGAGCTAGCTGATCTCCTCTCAAAATTAGCTACCTCAGATGAGCCACATGATGAACCTATCTCCTTCCTCGAAAGTCCAGCCTATGAAAGAGTAAAAATTCATTGCATAGATGATCCCTCAAGAAATTGGACTCAGGAGAAGTGTTGGATCGAGGAAATGAAGGCATATTTAGAGAATGGAGAGCTGCCAGATGACGAGAAGAAGGCTCGAGCTATCAAAAAGAAAGCTCCAAGGTATGTCATTCAAGGAGGCGACCTATTCAGAAGATCCTATACTCGACCATTATTAAAGTGCATCCACCCTCAAGAGGTCGCCATATTGATACATGAAGTGCATAGTGGAATTTGCGGTGGACACCCGGGGGCCAGGACCCTTGCTGACAAGTTAATCACTTTGGGATATTACTGGCCACACATGAGAGCTGACACCCACAACTTTGTTCAGCAATGTGATCAATGCCAAAGGTTTGCCAACTTACCTCATGTGCCAACAACCGAGCAGACTCCAGTAATCGCAGCTTGGCCATTCGACATGTGGGGTGTCGACTTGATTGGACCCTTCCCTCCCGCCCGAGGAAATTGCAAGTATGTGATCGTTGCCATAGATTACTTCACAAAATGGGTTGAGGCCAAACCGTTAGCTCGCATCACTGAGGAGAATGCTATCAACTTCATTCACGACTTCATTTGGTGTCGATTTGGGTTTCCTCGAGCCATAGTATCTGACAACGGATCATAGCTTCTCCCAAACCTTCGAAGCAGAAATGAATCGAGTAGGAATCAAGCATTGGAAATCTTCTGTGGCCTACCCTCAAGGAAATGGACAAGCTGAAGCAGCAAATAAACTTGTTCTATCTTCGCTCAAGACAGGACTCGTAGGTCGACGTAACAATTGGTTGGACGAACTCCCCCTTGCTCTTTGGGCAGTCCGTACAACCACTCGGGGGCCTACGGGGGAAACCCCTTTTGCTCTCACATATGGGTCGAGGCCATGGCACTCGCCGAGCTCGCATTTCCCACTGCTAGAGTGACTTTCTTCAATCAAGAGCAAAATGATACCAATAGATTGATCGACCTGGATCTAGTCGACGAGAAGCGAGAAACAGCCTACCTCCGAATGGTCAACTACAAACAGCGAACTAAAAGTTACCATGACAAGAGGGTCAAAGCAAGGTCGTTCCAAGTTGGGGATTTCGTATTGAGAAAGATTGAGGCAACGGGCAGAAGGACCCAGCAGAATAAACTATCTCCTAACTGGGAAGGTCCATATGTGGTTACTCGAGTTGTCAAAGAAGGTACTTACATGATCGCTTATCCAGAGGGAGAGGAATTGAAGCACCCATGGCATGCTACTCACCTGATCAAATACTACTTCTAGTTTTCAATTTCAAAGTTCAAGTTTGTGTTAAAGCTAGTTTCGAATTGATGTAAGCATGATTCCTACTTCAATGAAAAGCGCAGTTTATTCGATCAAACATGGTGTTACCTTAACATCAACAAGCTCGACTCTTAGTCAGCTTCGTTCTAACGAAGCTCGATTCTTAATCAGCTTTATTTATTTAACAAGTCCGACTCTTAGTCGACTTCGTTCTAACGAGCTCGACCTTTAGTCAGTTCGTCTTAGCTCGACTCTTAGTCAGCTCCACCCTAACAAGCTCGACTCTTAGTCAGCTTCGTTCTAACAAGCTCGATTCTTAATCAGCTTTGTTCATTTAACAAGCCCGATTCTTAATCAGCTTTGTTCACTTAACAAGTCCGACTCTTAGTCGACTTAATTCTAACAAACTCGACTCTTAGTCAGCTTGACTTACTTAGCTCGATTTTTAATCAGCTTTACTTATTCAACAAGTATGAATCCTAATCAACTTGGTCCTAATTAACTCGACCCCAGGTCAGTTTCAATGGTATGAGCAGGTTCGACTCATGGTCAATCTCGTTCACAAAAAAGTTAACCAAGTCCGAGGTCGACTAAACCAACAAGATCAAGTCGCCTCTAGGCCCAAGTCGACTCATTCATCTTATCTACATCTAGCTCGACGTACAATATGAAATGGAAAACATACAACATTCATGAATCAGAAGTCAGCTAAGATTGGATGTAATAAGTCTCCCAAAAGCGGGCCAAGACTTGAGAAAAATAAACTTACAAAAGTATTCTGCCTCCCAATAAATAGGGCCAAGGCATCCAACATTCAAGAAATCAAAGGAGCAAAAATGTTATGGGGCTTGTTGCATTACATAGAGTTTTTCTAAAATCAAATAGCTTGATCAGAGACATTGAGGTCGTCGGTAGCAACCCGATCTTCGTTCAGGGGTTCAGTTTGTTGAGGGCTCAAAGGCTTACCCGACTCCGAGAAGACCTGATGGTCGAACTCACCCTCCTCCTCCATATCCTCCTGCTCATCCATGTCAGCTAGCTCTTGTAAAGCCACATCAAAGGTCCTGGGGGCCAACTCTGGAGCTACCCAAGGCTCACAATGCTCCTCTTTATCTTCTCGAGCAATATGGGCTAGGTTATCTTCATTATAAGGCACCAATGAATGGCCCCCTCTAGCTGCCATGTCATATTGAGGAGCATACGCCCATTGAGCAAGCTGGTCCAAGGAAACTCCTGAATCAGGGTCGACTAAAGCTCGACGAGCCATGTGACGCTTGCCCAGTTCCAAGAATCCCCTAGCTTTGGCAATGATAGAGTCGAAGTATTCATCTCCCTCTTTGAACTGATCAACAGCTTTCTTACCAGCAGCCTTGAGATCCTCCTTCCATATAGCTCTAGCAGCATTGTGCTCCTCGTTCAGCTTGGTCAAAAAGGAGTCTCTCTCTTGGAGGATCTGAGAAACAGTGGCCAGCTCCTTCTTGACCTTATCAAGCTCCAAACGATCGGCATCTCTCTCTTTGGTCAATTCATCAACCCGTGCATCAGAGGCCTTCAGATCCTCTAAGGCTTTATCCTTCTCCGCCTTTGTATCAGTCTGCAGAAGCTTCAAGGCATCATAGGAGGCGTCCAGATCGTTGTGTGTCTCCTTGAGATCATTGAAAGCCTGGGTCTTCTTGGACAAGTCTTTAAGGGCCTGCCTCTCCCTTTCAATGGAGGCCCTCCAAGAGCTTTTGGCCTGCTCGATCATGGTAAGATTCTGCATTCCAAAGAAAACAAAGAAGTGTTAGCTCGAGACTTCAGTTGGTCGAGTAAAAGAATAAGCGACTAAAATGAAAATGGAAGTAAAGAATTACCTCGCAATGAGCAAGTCCAGATCGAGCTGAGAACTCCTCAGGCGTTATGCCCTTGTCAGCAAAGTGAGCTAGCAGGCTCACATCCACGGCTCTCCTCACAATGACTTGACCCAAGTTCATAGCTGGATAGGAGCGACTCATGCAGTTAATTCCCTCTAAAGAAGGGACATCACTCAATCTCCGCATCATCTCTTCAATAGATTCTTGGTTGGGATGAGAGGAGGGTGGAGGAGATGGAAGAGTTTGGCTAGAGGAAACGTCCTTACCCTTTCCAGATCTCAGCCTCTTCCTTGTGTTCAGAGCTTGATCGTCAACCTCCTCAGTGACATCATCATCAATCTCCACCACATTCAAAGGGCTGGATCCCGCTATATTAGCTCCAGAGGTATCCATGTTGACATCCTGAATTGGGTCGGAGCTCGGGGTTGCTTTCGCCGACTTGGATGACTCGTCACCTCCATCTGCAGCACCCACGGATTGGGTACCACTCAGCAATGGATCTTCTTCTTCTACCCCTTCCATCGGCACCATCCCTATGTTGTCTTTGGCAAGCAGGCTGGTCCTTACCGTGGCTTCCCTCTGCCTGTGAGCTCGAGCATTGGCCTTTCCGTGGTCTTTCTTTGCTTTCTTCCTATCTGCCACCACCAGTATGCGGCCCATGTTAGCCTCTTGCTCAGGAGTCAGAACTGCAACAAAGATTCAAGTGGACAAGTGTTAAATCGACATACGAGTAAAAGTTCTATGTACGAGCTAAAAGTTCTATGTACGAGCTAAAAGTTCTACATACGAGCTAAAAGTTCTATATACGAGCAAAAAATTCTATGTGTGAACACAGTATGACCGACTTGATTATCCTATGAGCGAGTTAATTATAGGCGAGCTAATCATTCTACATACGAAACGCTATGCATGAGCTAGCTATGTACGAAAGTCAAGTTCAACCTATAACTGACTCACCCAAGACAAATGCTACATACAAGCAAATTATATATACTTACAAGTATCCCTATAGAGGACGAGTAAAGAGAAGGGCTGAATAAAGAAATCTTACCACCAGCGTGCTCCCCGTTGGTTTTGCAGTAATCTTTGCTTTTCTTACAAAGTTGGCACCTATCTCCAAACTTGCCCAAGTGATGAGTTACCCAGTCAGGGTATATTTGACCCCTCAGCACAGGAATAAGAGGCTCCACCACTCCATCTCCAGGCATCATTCCAGCCGCCATAAAGTTGTATTTAGTGGTGAGCAAACTCTCCCAGCTGATGGGCCTTCTCTCGACTAACCTACATAAGGTCTTGTACAAGCTAAGATGCCAAGACGGCTCCCAAAAGTCTCCCTCATCTACGGCTTCAGTCTCACCATTGGGCAATGGAAATTCCCATCCTAATCTACTCTCTACCACTACCACGTGCGAGTTCCAACCACTGTGCTTATTGGGGAGGTTGGTAAAGAGTTTGGGAGATTTGGGTTTAGAAGGGGTACTGATACTCATATCCTCCCCACTGTATTTGATGGTGAAAAATTCCTTGAACACCCTCATGCAAGGTTCATACCCCAAGAACCTGCACACCATAGCAAAGCACACAAGGACCCTACAGGCATTGGCTCCGAGTTGAAGGGGAAGGGCATTGGCACACTCCAAAAATTCGTTTATGAATGGATCAAGGGGCAACCTAAGACCAGCAACGAACTGACCATAGAAGAAGGCTACCTTAGTGGCATCTGTGGTAAAGGACGACCTGAATTGCTTCATGAATTCCTTCTGAGTGTAAATAGTAACCCTGTAATCCTCCTTACTCACCCCACAGAAATCCCAAATCATGCTATACCTAGAGGGCAGGTTCTTGTTGCCTCGTAATGGCCCTTGGGGAACATAGCCCCTCTCATTCTTGCCTGGCACCACGTTGGACCCAAAGGCGTTGACGATTCGAGGACCTGAAGAAGTTGAGGCAGCATTTCCTTCTTGAGTCGCCATATCTGTACAAGCAAAAGAGGAAGCAGGGGAGTCAGTCCTATGATCAAGTTCAGTCGACCTACCTAAGGACGACCTAGACTCCCCTGGAAAACCTATCCTATTTCTAAGAAAGGAGGGCTTTTGGACATCCTTAACATAAAACAAGGTGATATGGTCAAGCAGTTCATGGAATAGATGAAAAGCAACAACATTTGAGTCGTCAATCACCACATTTCCAACATCTCCTACAATAGGCAGCCCTATCTCACTGTAATTCAAACCCCAACTAGTCAAAATGGAGGCGCATTCATCCAGGGACATAACTCTCCACTCACCGTTCACATTCTTACATGCCCTATGGTTAACAGTGCAGTAGCCATACCAGGCCCCTGGTTCGCAACTAAAGGTCCTAGCCATGGCGGAAATGAAGAACAGTGCATAAATTAAAACCCTAAAGCAAGGATACGAGGGAAGTACCTTAATTAATTGCAGAAGGTAGTTCCGTTGCTGGAGCCGAGAGCTAGATTTAAATCTTGCTGCAATCCCTTGATTATCGCCGGAGAAGAAGAAGTTTTAGGACGGTAAAAGTTCTAAACGAAGAGGGATTTTTCTATTTATATTTCCCTAAATTTGGATAGGGAAAGGAAAATCAAAATTAATTTTCCAAAATTAAAGACTGAAGCGGTTTTCGAGAAGGAGTTCCAAACGTCAGAATTGTAATCATTACGAAAATCGGCGCTCCTTCATCTCCAACCGTTCATCACCAACGATCAGGATGTTGCCACGTCATCATGGTCGACCTACTTCAAAGACTAGCATCGACCTACTTCAAAGACTAGTATCGACCTTCGAGTAAAGCAATTTTTGGCAAAGAAATCTTCTTAACTTCCAAGTCGACGAAGTCAACTCGAAAGTTGGGGGCCACTGAACATACCAAAAGTGTCGAGTTGGGCCAAACGAGTAAAGTCCAATTACAGAGCCTTGGTCTCCAAGTTCCCAATAAGACTGGCCCAATCAGAACAAGGCCCAAAGCCCATCTCTTGTATCAGTCGACTAAGCCCATGGTCCGACCTACCAGGTCCCGACCTAACTTAGTCCGACCTCCTGATCCATATTACAATTCGGGTACGAACCATGCTCTACCCGACAGTCAGGTCGACCATATCACGAGTGGCGACCTCGACCTAAATCAACAAGTGACGACTTGATACTTGAAGGCGTATTTGGTTGAACAATTCTCATAACCACATCCCTATAAATCAGGGACCGTTATAGACATGTTCCCACGTCCAAGTAACTGCCGCTATAATCTCGGAGGACATGTCGCCTCCCCAAAAATACATCACTCTTGCCTATAAATACTTCATCACTACCAAACGGTGAAAGGTAACTGCCATTTTGTATTCTGAGTTCATTATTCAATACATTTTGAGCTTTATACAACTGTTATCTTACTCTCACGCCCGAGCGTCTTCGCCGGAGACACATCCGGCTAGTCGTGGGTTCTGTTTTCAGGTCAAGAAGCCAGGTGATCAGTCCTGCCACGTGGAGGAAGATTGATAAGCACATTTCCTGTAGCATCACATCTCATATTGGCAAAATGCCCATTCTTTCCAAACAAAATGCATGCATTGCATCATCATTCATCAATATCAAAATTCAATGTCAAAAAAAAAAAAATCATCATCATCATCAACATGCAATATTCAATTTCAAAAAAAAAAAATCACAATTCTTCGAATTTTCACATGTAATTTTCGAATTGAAAAAAAAATGTGGCAAAAATGCCAATTCTTTTTCCCAAGCAAAGTGCACATTTTGGGTTACTCATATACTCATTACAACATGCAAAGCATCAAAACCAAGATTCAAAGCCAAGAATATCAATCATTCGAATTTTCAAAAAAAAAATTAATTCAAAAATCACCCAAAATTCAATTTTCAAACAAGAAATCAACAAAGGGATCAAAGGGTTTCAAAGTATACCGTTCGGAGATTCGAATCCGAAGCCCAATGTTGCCAAGCATCAGGGTAGTGCTCCTCCGCAACCGATTGCGAAAGATTGTAATGCCTCCTCATTCGGACGAGCTCCAATCGCCTCTCCGCTACCGGGCCACGTCCTTGGCCTTGAAAAGCGCCTTCCCCGTGTTCCATTGCTCAAAAAATCGAAGAAATCGGAGAATTTTTGAAGCTTCTAAGGCCAACAATGGCGGAATTGCTGGTTTCTCTCTCCCTGCTCTCGGAATTTTTGAAAAAACTGAATGGGGAAGAGAAAGGGCGTTGGCCCTAATTAATACCCCTGGTTTTCAAACCCTATCCGCGCGGATAGGATTGCAAGGGTCAAAATGACCCTTTTGCCCCTTAAAATTCCAGGACTCTGCAATTCAGTCCCCAACTTGACAGAGTTAACCAAAGATAACCAAAGTCAGCCCCTTGTCAAGAAAATATTCCCCGGCAGTCAAACGTAAGACCGAGTGCCCCGAGAAAGATAACGAGATCCCGTATCTTTCATCAAAATCTTCCCCGGCAGTCAAACGTAAGACCGAGTGCCCCGAGAAAGATAACGAGATCCCGTATCTTTCATCAAAATCTTCCGGCGGTCCAAACGTAAGACCGAGTGCCACGAGAAAGATAACGAGATCTCGTATCTTTCCTCAAAATTACCCCTGAGCGATCAAACGTAAGACCGAGTGCCCCGAGAAAGATAACGAGATCCCGTATCTTTCATCAAAATTACCCCGGCAGTCAAACGTAAGACCGAGTGCCCGAGAAAGATAACGAGATCCCGTATCTTTCATCAAAATTACCCGGCAAGAAGAAAGCGTAAGACCGAGTGCCCCGAGAAAGATAACGAGATCCCGTATCTTTCATCAAAATTACCCCCAGCAGTCAAACGTAAGACCGAGTGCCCCGAGAAAGATAACGAGATCCCGTATCTTTCATCAAAATTATCCGGCGGTCAAACGTAAGACCGAGTGCCCGAGAAAGATAACGAGATCCCGTATCTTTCATCAAAATTACCCAGCAGCCAAACGTAAGACCGAGTGCCCTGAGAAAGATAACGAGATCCCGTATCTTTCATCAAAATTACCCCTAGTCAAACGTAAGACCGATCTCCCTGAGAAAGATAACGAGATCCCGTATCTTTCATCAAAATCATCCAACGGCAGTCAAACGTAAGACCGAGTGCCCCGAGAAAGATAACGAGATCCCGTATCTTTCATCAAAATTACCCCCGGCAGTCAAACGTAAGACCGAGTGCCCCGAGAAAGATAACGAGATCCCGTATCTTTCATCAAAATCCTTCCCCGGCAGTCAAACGTAAGACCGAGTGCCCCGAGAAAGATAACGAGATCCCGTATCTTTCATCAAAATTATCCCCGAGCCAAACGTAAGACCGAGTGCCCCGAGAAAGATAACGAGATCCCGTATCTTTCATCAAAATCTTCCCGGCAAGAAACGTAAGACCGAGTGCCCCGAGAAAGATAACGAGATCCCGTATCTTTCATCAAAATTACCCCTGCCAAACGTAAGACCGAGTGCCCCGAGAAAGATAACGAGATCCCGTATCTTTCATCAAAATTATCGGCAGCCAAACGTAAGACCGAGTGCCCCGAGAAAGATAACGAGATCCCGTATCTTTCATCAAAATTACCCCTGAGTCAAACGTAAGACCGAGTGCCCCGAGAAAGATAACGAGATCCCGTATCTTTCATCAAAATTACCCCCGGCAGTCAAACGTAAGACCGAGTGCCCCGAGAAAGATAACGAGATCCCGTATCTTTCATCAAAATCATCCAACGGCAGTAAAATGTAAGACCGATCTCCCCGAGAAAGATAACGGATCCCGTATCTTTCATCAAAATCATTCCCCGGCAGTAAAACGTAAGACCGAGTGCCCCAAGAAAGATAACGAGATCCCGTATCTTTCATCAAAATTACCCTCGGCAGTCAAACGTAAGACCGACTCTCCCCGAGAAAGATAACGAGATCCCGTATCTTTCATCAAAATCATCCGACGGCAGTCAAACGTAAGACCGATTTCCCAGACGAATACGTCTGATTTTCCCCAGCAAAGGCTAACGAAATCCCCAGCAAAGTTAACGGAATCCCAAAAGCCAACGAAATCTCGAGTAGAACTCGAACTACGAAAGGGCTTGATTCCCACTAGGGATACGTAGGTAGCCTATCATTAGGTCTAGCCCCTCGACCAAAACGGTCACCCTCTCCTTCGGCAGCAGACGAAGTCCACCGAAAGGCCATTTCAAATTAAGATCCGAGGCACCTAAAAAGCCATCATCATCAAGGTCCGAGGCGCCTAAAACGCCATCTCCAAGGTTCGAGGCACCTAAAACGCCATCTCCAAGGTTTGAGGCACCTAAGACGCTATCACTAGAAAAACGATAAATCACAAAAATCCCCAGCAGAGCGGATACCCGTCAGACCAAAAATGGTCATTCCTATCCCCAGCAGAGCGGATAGCCATCAGACCGAAAATGGTCATTCCTATCCCAGCGGGCGGATAGCCATCGACCGAAAATGGTCATCTCTTATCCCCACAGAAGTTTCTTTCCAAGAACCGATCGCAAAACTCGCTCATCAGGTTCGAGGCACCTAAAACGCCATCATCTCCAGGGTCAAGCACCCGACCTACGACTGGCTTGATTCCCACCCGGGATACGTAGGTAGCCTATCGCTAGGTTCAGCCACCCGATCACTCGATCATCCCGCCAAATATGGAGCCTTACTCTTATCGACGACCCCGCTTCCTTCGAAAGCGCCGTCGCCGAGGGGCTACTGTAAGTGCTCCAATTTGAGCTTGTTAGAATTTTCGTTAGAAAATTAACGGAAGTTATAACATTTCTAACAATTCCTAACTATCCTAACTTTCCTAACAAAGTGAGGGTAAAATGGGCATTGTTATTTAAGGTTAAACCTTAAAAAGAATCTTAAAAAGAAAAACAAAAGGAATAAAACCACAAATAGCAATGGCTGGAGACACAAAACTGGCTGTTAATTTGAAATTTCAAAAAGATTATTCCTCTTGTCCAAAGCTGAAGCTGCATTTAATGAACAGTGCACGCTGAGGGGATCCATCCGCGCGGACATGTTTGTAATTTCCAGAGGGCTATAAATTGAGCCCTCCAGTCACAAAAATAAGGAGGAAGAACACATTTTGCACCGAACCTCTGGCGAAATATAGAGAGAAAACAGTGAGAATTCTTCAAGAATTGTCACCTTTTTCTCTCCAATCTTTCCCAACTCATACTCATCCACTCACTCTCATATTAAAGCCCTAAACACTCATACACTCAAGCCAAACACTCAAGAACACAAGGAAGATTGGTAAACCCTCCTCTTCCTAACCCTAAATCTCAACCATGCATGCATCTTCAAACTACAAAATGTAGTTCCTTCATCTTCTTGCTTTAGATCTAAGAAGATCACCATGGAAGACCATCTCCATGGATGATCTTCTACAAAGATCAACATTATTTTTAAGCTTTCTTACTTTCTTGCAAAGAAAACTCATTTTCAAAACCCTAAAAACCATTTTCAAGCATAAAATCTTGATTTCAAAGGATAAAATTCCCCTTCCCAAGCAAATGAAATGCTTAGTCCTAATGTACCCCAAGGATGGTTTGGTATAGTTGATTCACCACTAAAATGTCTAGTGATCACTAACCAAAACCTAGGGAAATGGGGACAAGCATGGATGCAAAACCCCCCCTTAAAATCATATTCTCCTTCTTGAGAAGTTGCTGTCCAGTAGCAATTTTCTCAGACCTCAGTCCATGGTCTTAATTTTTGGACACAGATGAACTTGGAATTTGGTGTTGACTACAAAACACTTTTTGTAGACAACATCCAGAGCTTTCCATACATATTTTTATTTTATTTTTTGGGTGAGTAAAACTCCTCTTTTCAAATTTTCTTTCAGAGGCTAGTTCATCAGCTTCTGGGAATCCAGATCTCATATCTGAGGTTTCCAGAAGGTTTTGACCCCTCAAATCTTCTCCAAAATGGAAAATTCCTTCGCACAAACTTTATTTAAGGTGTCTAGAACAACTTTAATTCTCTGAGTTTATCCATATTATGAAGTTTTAAGACCCTTGAATCCCTTTCAAAATCAAAGGTCCACTGCCTTTTTCATTCTGGCAGAAATGGCTCTCAACTTCAAAAGGTCTTTTGAGTACCAAATCTCAACCCAAAAATCTTCCAAAAAATCATGGGATCAGTTTAAAATCTTAAAAAGATATCCCAATTTTTACTTTTCTGAGTTTCAACTTATTTTGGCCAAAACACACACACACACACACACAAATGATTTTCAGCTTGGAAGACTCGTTTTACGAGGCGCGTCGGGTGCACACTAACGTCCTTCCCGACGCGTAACATGACCTCCAAACCTAAATCTCTGATCTCGGGCTTTTTTCAAAGTTTTGGCCCTCAAAATTAAAATGGCGTGGCGACTCCGTTTTCGTTGATTTTTTCAAACAAAAAAATGGGAAAATTTTCGGATACACATCATCACAAGAGGGAGACTCTATTTGGACAGAGTTTCCCCTATATTACTGGTATCCTCCCCAATATGCCCTCCAAGTCCTCTAAAATGATCAGCCATGCCTTGAATTTATAGGCAGGCTGATGGGGAGTCTTATGTCGCACGACAAGGGCAGTTAAACCGCCTTAGTGACTTCTATGTCGGACGACAGCGTACACCTTTTGGCCATATTGGGCCGAAAGCAGCGAGCCCAATGGACTGATGGGCTGCTGGGATATTTGGACTAAATATTGCCTTTTAGCAATTATATAAGCCCAAATTTTAATTAAAGTGGATCCAAATCATGGGTTCGGATCAGGGTACTCACAGAGCCCCTCGGCAACGTCACTTCCACGGGAAGTGGGGTCGTCGACACAATGAGAATCCCGAGCCGAACACGAATGGCGGGGAAAGAGGTGACCAAGATGGTCAAGTGGCTGGACCTCTTATGAAGCGGATTCCTACGTATCCCGTGGGGGAATCAAGCCGAATCGTAGTTCGTTAAAGATGGGTGTGCCAAATGAAAGGCTATGGGCTTTGTACCCGAGATTGACTGTTCCAAGGGGAGTCACCCCGCGGATTTGACTGTTTTTTCTTTGGGAAGTCACCCCGCGGATTTGACTGTTTTTGGGAGTCACCCACGAATTTGACTGCTTTTTCTTTGGGAAGTCACCCCGCGAATTTGACTGTTTTTCTTTGGGAAGTCACCCCACGGATTTGACTATTTTTTCTTTGGGAAGTCAGCCCGCGAATTTGCCTGTTTTTTCTTTGGGAAGTCACCCCGCGGATTTGTCTGTTTTTGGGAGTCACCCACGAATTTAACTGCTTTTTCTTTGGGAAGTCATCCCGCGAATTTGACTGTTTTTCTTTGGGAAGTCACCCCGCGGATTTGACTGTTTTTTCTTTGGGAAGTCAGCCCGCAAATTTGACTGTTTTTTCTTTGGGAAGTCACCCCGCGAATTTGACTGTTTTTGGGAGTCACCCACAAATTTGACTGCTTTTTCTTTGGGAAGTCACCCCGCGAATTTGACTGTTTTTCTTTGGGATGTCACCCTGCGGATTTGACTGTTTTTTCTTTGGGAAGTAGCCCGCGAATTTGACTGTTTTTTCTTTGCGACGTCACCCCGCGAATTTGACTGTTTTTCTTTGGGAAGTCACCCCACGGATTTGACTGATTTTGGGAGTCACCCACGAATTTGACTATTTTTTTTTTGGAAGTCACCCCGCGAACTTGACTGTTTTTGGTGGGGAGTCACCCCGAAGATGTGACTTTTTTCTTTGGGAGTCACCCGCGAACTTATTTGTTTTTGGTGGGGAGTCACCCCGAAGATGTGACTTTTTTCTTTGGGAGTCACCCGCTAACTTGACTGTTTTTGGTGGGGAGTCACCCCGAGGATTTGACTTTTTTTGGTGGGGAGTCATCCCGCGATTTTGACTTTTTCTTTGGGAGTCACCCGCGAATTTGACTGTTTTTTCTTTGGGAAGTCACCCGCGAATTTGACTGTTTTTGGTGGGGAGTCATCCCGCGATTTTGACTGTTCTTCTTTGGGAAGTCACCCGCGAATTTGACTGTTTTTGGTGGGGAGTCACCCCGAGGATTTGACTTTTTTTGGTGGGGAGTCATCCCGCGATTTTGACATTTTCTTTGGGAGTCACCCGCGAATTTAACTGTTTTTTCTTTGGGAAGTCACCCGCGAATTTGACTGTTTTTGGTGGGGAGTCACCCCGAGGATGGGCGTTTGTACCCTGATATTGACTGTTCCAAGGGGAGTCACCCCGATGATTTGTATTAAGTGGGAAATCTGTACGGTCTTTCCGGACCGGGTAGTTTATGGCCATTCCGGGCCAATTTCTGTGTTTAGAAACTGTACGGTTTTCCGGACCGGGTAGTTTATGGCCATTCCGGGCCAAAGAATAATGATTTGAGAAAGACCGAGAGGCGGGCGTTTAGACCCGAATGAAACATAGGAACGAGCCTAAAAGGGGTGTAGGAACAAGCCTAAAGAGGTGTAGGAACAAGCCTACGCATAGGAGCAAGCCTAGCGAGATATAGGAACGAGCCTGAAGAGGTGTAGGAACAAGCCTACGCATAGGAACAAGCCTAGCGAGATATAGGAACGAGCTTGAAGAGGTGTAGGAACAAGCCTACGCATAGGAACAAGCCTAGCAAGATATAGGAACGAGCCTGAAGAGGTGTAGGAACAAGCCTACGCATAGGAATAAGCCTAGCGAGATATAGGAACGAGCCTGAAGAGGTGTAGGAACAAGCCTACACATAGGAACAAGCCTAGCTAGATATAGGAACGAGCCTGAAGAGGTGTAGGAACAAGCCTACGCATAGGAGCAAGCCTAGCGAGATATAGGAACGAGCCTGTAGAGGTGTAGGAACAAGCCTACGCATAGGAACAAGCCTAGCGAGGTATAGGAACAAACCTAAAGGTTATAGGCACAAGCTTAAAGAAGCATAGGAACAAGCCTGAAGAGTTGTAGGAACAAGCCTACGCATAGGAACAAGCCTAGCGAGATATAGGAACGAGCCTTTAGAGGTGTAGGAACAAGCCTACGCATAGGAACAAGCCTAGCGGGGTATGGGAACAAGCCCAAATAGGTGTAGGAACAAGCCTACGCATAGGAACAAGCCTAACGAGATATAGGAACGAGCCTATAGAGGTGTAGGAACACGCCTATGCATAGGAACAATCCTAGCGAGATATAGGAACGAGCCTATAGAGGTGTAGGAACAAGTCTACACATAGGAACAATCCTAGCGAGATATAGGAACGAGCCTATAGAGGTGTAGGAACAAGCCTACGCATAGGAACAAGCCTAGTGAGATATAGGAACGAGCCTATAGTGGTGTAGGAACAAGCCTACGCATAGGAACAATCCTAGCGAGATTTAGGAACGAGCCTATAGAGGTGTAGGAACAAGCCTACGCATAGGAACAAGCCTAGCGAGATATAGGAACGAGCCTATAGAGGTGTAGGAACAAGCCTACGCATAGGAACAAGCCTAGCGAGGTATAGGAACAAACCTAAAGGGTATAGGCACAAGCCTAAAGAAGCATAGGAACAAGCCTGAAGAGTTGTAGGAACAAGCCTACGCATAGGAACAAGCCTAGCGAGATATAGGAACGAGCCTTTAGAGGTGTAGGAACAAGCCTACGCATAGGAACAAGCCTAGCGGGGTATGGGAACAAGCCCAAATAGGTGTAGGAACAAGCCTACGGATAGGAACGAGCCTAAAGAGGTGTAGGAACAAGCCTACGCATAGGAATAAGCCTAGCGAGATATAGGAACGAGCCTATAGAGGTGTAGGAACAAGCCTACGCATAGGAACAAGCCTAGCGAGATATAGGAATGAGCCTATAGAGGTGTAGGAACATGCCTACGCATAGGAACAAGCCTAGCGAGATATAGGAACGAGCCTATAGAGGTGTAGGAACAAGCCTACGCATAGGAACAAGCCTAGCGAGATATAGGAACGAGCCTATAGAGGTGTAGGAACAAGCCTACGGGTAGGATTGAGCCTAAAGAGGTATGGGAATAAACCCAAATAGGTGTTCGAGATTGACTCAAAAGGATCGCGAGATGAACTCTATGACTTGAAATGACTTTTATCTGAGAAAGTAATGATGATTTGCAGGTGAATGAGATATGCTTTCATACCTGTGATGTGCTTACCTGCAAGGGTTGTGCGCACGATGATCACTTGAAGTGATTGGCTGACTTTGGAAACATTTGTCGGGTAGAACACAAACTTTGCGGTTGATATTACCGTTGCAAGACAGATTCTGCTGTTAATTTGTCGTTGCGAGACGGATATGGCTGATGATTCACCGTTACAAGATGGGCTATTGAGGACTTGCCCTTTGCCAAACTGGCCGTTGATGAACATTTCCATTGCAAGACGGACCTTTGACGATGATTTGCCATTTCAAAACGGACTTTTGATTCATTTGTCATTGCAGGACGGGCCTTTGACGATGATGGTGAGGATGATCCTTTCCAGCCCCCGCTTGCCGCAGTACCCCAGTGGCGCAGACATTATGGTGAGCCTCGGCCTTGGGCCCAGTATGAGGATGATGATGATTCGGATGGCGAGATCCACGAGGTATAGGAGGGTGGCGGCGACGGCCAGGAGCATATCGGCTCTGAGGAGGAGGTAGGCAGCGTCCAAGATGACAGCGGCTCCGAGGAGGATGAGGAGGATGATTCCGAGTCAGAGTGATCGTGGAAATCCCCTTTTTTCATGCTTTGGACTCTTAGATAGAGAGAAGGAACAATGCATGCACTAATCTATTGCTTCTCACTTTGTAAAATAAAATCTTTGTATTTTGCAACTAATGCATTCCATTGATAGCATCTAGACTTATTTGTTTATATGTATTAGTCCGTCCCAAGAAATGGTAAGAAGGATGGCGTTTGTTGGGGGTTGGTAATATATTTGGGTGCAAAGTGTGCCAAATCCTCTCCCATGCGGCTGGTGAGTAGGGGGAATGCATATAGAGTTTCGGGCTGCTTTGGACAGGTTTTGAGCAAGTATCGGATTGCCGATGGAGTGCTGCAGATGCAGCCAGTTCTGACGTTTGATGGATGGTCACGTTTACTGACTTTCTTGGGAAACTAGCCCCCAGCGTTTGTAAAAGGACAACTTTGCCAAAGGCAAATACCAGCGATCCACAGCAGCCCCAAAATTCATCTTCAACCTTGGCATCATCCCCCAGATCCAACATTTGGCTCAAATTGGAACGTTATGAAGAGAGGTCCAATGCAATCCTATTACAGGCATAATCATCACGCGACCCAGGAGGCACCCATCTTTCCAGACCTTAGTCAATCAGTCACAGACTTGGAAATATATACGTGCAGGGGCACATTTTTTGAAAAGTGGCAATGAATCCCGAATTTGTGTATGACACACTTGCTTTGGGTTTGACTCTTTTGAGAGAGTATAAACACGACAAGGTGTGGAAAAGTTTTTGGAAGCCCCTGCTGACAGAAAGACAGTGTTTGGCTTTATTTCCCTATGACGGAGAGAGAGAAGACTTGTCGAGACACTTGAAAACTTGTCTTATTCATGATGATCACAAAGCTGCTTAAAACCCTTTATTGATGTTCGGGTTATTCAAACACTAAGTCTGATATGAACAAATATTTTGATTGGTCACAAGGAGAAAACCAATTGACATCGAGATCAAATCCGGAAGGATGGAAAGTGTACAGGAACGGTCCTTGATGAGACCGGATTTTCTGAGATTTTTTGTGATTTCGACCGGACCAATTATGGTTGCCTACGTTCCCCTCCTGATGAGGAGCTCAGGTCGCCGTAGTTCGGGCTTATCCCGAATGAAGAGAATGAATGTGAAAACTTGAGATTTGGGGGACCCTCGAGGATTTTGAGAATTGGGGGATTGAAGATCATGTCCCCTTGGAGTGTCCATGAAAGACACGGACGCGAAGCCCTAGTGGGACATCCACGGCAAATGTTTGTGGAGGAGAAATGAAATATGCTCACATGAAGTGTCGAATGAATGGATTGAATTTGCATAATCTTAGATTGATGATCTTTTGAGCCAAGATGGATTCGACTCTGATTTAAACAAGCAATGAAGCATTAATCTGATTTAGATCTCGAGGATATCAGAATGAAATTGTTATCCGGTAGGGACTGTAGTTGGGTTTCCGGGCTTCGATCGGCCATCGGGTGATTTGGAATGTCATGACCTCTTAAGATGAGAGGTCGGCTAGGCCTTTTATTGACTGAACCTCTAAAAATGAGAGGTTGGCTTGCGGGGATGTGTTTGGGAAATCTACGGCGAGGAAGATTGATTTCAAATTTTGGCTTTGGCCAAAGGCAAGGGTAATGGTAAAGGGAATATCCTCTAAAATTGAGAGGATGGCTTGGAATTGTTTAAGGAAAATGGGAATATCCTCTAAAATCGAGAGGATGGCTCGGGATTGATTTAAGGTAATGGTGAGAGGAAGTCCAAGCTATCGAGAGCGGGCTTCTTTTTTATCATGGGAGAGCTTCTCGAGAAGTCGGGAATTTTTTGCTGGATTGTGAGGATTTAAAATCCTTCTTTTTTTAGAATTTGGAAGGCCTCCTTGAGGACTTGAGGATTATTTCTGAGATGTGGGGATTTAAAGTCCTTCTTTTAAGGATTGGAAGGCTTCCTGAGGAGCTTAGGATTTTATCCAAGATCGTGAGGATTTAAAATCCTTTTTTTTTTTTTTTGAGAATTTGAAAGACTTCCTGAGGAGCTGAGGATTATATTTGTCCTTTCTGCATGACTTGAACATTTTGCGCGCCGCCGACTCTCGAAGCTAACTTCTTGGCATTGCTTGGACTTCTCTCAGCAAGGAGGAAAGGTGATGGCTAGATGGGGTTTCAAAACACGCCGATCTTGAAATGAAAGAATATTGTTTGGTGAGGGTGAGGTAATGGCTTTCCTATGGGTGAAAGGCTTCAACCGCAATCCCTACCGGATGACCTAAACGAAATTAAGTCTTCGTTGCTTGCTTAAGCTTTAAATGAGAAAGATTGATGCAAATTCTCGATCAACGAAATGATGAGGATAATGAAAGAGATGTGAGCATATGAAATGCAAGATGGGGAGTTGGTAAGCCCCAATTTGAGAAGGATATTAATTGATTTTCTCACTCCGATTAATTTAAACATGAGTTATTTCAAAGCATTAGCGATTGAGCAGCAAAGGTGATCATCTAGGATAAGACCATTTCAATTAATTGTAACGTGGGTGGGCATGTGATGTCTCGAGTCTAGCAGGAAAAGAAACAAAGACTTTTATTATTAGAAGAAAAAACTAGTCCAACGTGGACTTGACAGACTCTTGTCCGATAAAGGACATTCATCAAAGAAACAAACAGACAATCTAGATCCTACAAAGACTGATTGACTGTATTAATATTGGATGGGAGGGCCCTGGGTTCTGGTGAAGATCACAGAAGTGGATTGGTAATCACATTGGGGCGAGGAGCCTTCTCGATCTTCCCCTCATCAATAAGCCTTTGGATGCGCAGCTTTAAAGGGACGCAGTCATTGGTAACATGTCCAGTGCGATGGTAGAGGCAAAACTTGCTAGTATCCAGATTGGGATTTGCCTTGACCGGGTTGTAATTATCCAGAGGCTTGATCAGCCCAGCCTTTACCAAACCATTAAATGCCTCCTCAGTTGGCATCCCCAAATCATCGAATTTCTGCCGCTAGGGCCTTCCTCCACCACGGCCAGATAACTGGCTCTTCTCCCCTTGAATGTAGTTGACGGTGTTAGAGACAGCAGTTTCTTTACCCTTTGGAGCGACAGGGGTAGAGCTTGGAACAATGGAATAGGTAGCATTCTCGCTTTCAGCCCCTGCACTCACCATTTCTCGCAGATTCGGGTAGTACCCCCGGCCAATGGCTTCCCTGACGGATGGCTTGACACATGAAAGGAAGATGGACTTCTCGTCAGAGAGGGGAATTGGGTGAGCCAACTCATTAAGCTTCTTGTTCCACCTCTTATAAAAGTCTGTTACGGACTCATCATGCCTCTGGATGGTGCCGATCAAATCACTACAAGTGGTGTACCACTCGACACTTCCTATGTATTTGTCCAAAAAGGCATCACTGATCTGGGACCACGTAGCCCTCGCTTCCGGTTTAAGACTTAGGAACCATCTCAAAGGAGAGTCATCGAGGGATAAGTGAAAGTAAAGGGCTAGCATCTCTTCGGTGGCCCCTTTGGCACCCATTGACATGATGTAGCTGTTCATGTGAGTTTTAGGGCATGTGGAGCCTTCAAACTTAGTTATAGGGGGCATCTTGAAGTTCTTCGGGAGGGCCTTAGAGTCCTTGAGATCTACAGAATTGACCATGTCGACCCAAAGTCATCTTGTGTAATTGCTCTTTCACATACTTGACTCTTCTTTCAAACTCGAAATCTCGGAAGATGGGGTTGTCCTACAATCGGAGCTACCGTCGAGATGGCCTTTGGAAAATGCGGCATGGGCACGATTGGGCAAGGCGGCCGGGAGGAAGACCAACAGTCTGGGTATGCTATCATTGCTTTGTCCACTAAACCAACCTAAGTGAGGATCTTGTTCCGTACATGTCGTAACCATTGAATTGGACATTGGGATTCGGGGCCCAAAGCTATGCGGATTGTTGCCGACGACCGTGGGCAGGGGACCTGATACCGGTGCACGGAGCTGAATACGGGGTGGAACCGTACGAATCTTGGGTGAGAGGAGAACAAACCGCGGAAGTGAGGGATGTTGTTTTGGAATTGGGGTTGTGGATATTGCGGGATCTGATCCTGGCAAATCTGGCTTCCTGACATGCGATACCCGTTCTGCTGTTGATTGGACTGATCATGAGGAGCAACAAACTGACCACTAAAAGCTGGGTTGGATGGCTGACTCGCGTTGTCATACGGACTTTGACCCTGAGCCCTAAACTGATTCTGAGTATACCCAAACGGCTCTTGATTGACACCACTGGGTTGATGACCCTGCCCAAGCTGGTTCTGGGGATAAAACATAAACTGGTCCTGAGCACTGACCTTCGATAAGGAGCTTGATTCGCCCCTCAGCCCGTATTGCATACCATAAGTAGATACTGGGATAGGGGGAGGTCTTGACATACCCCCATGAGTCGGCATCAAGAGGGAGCCAGGCACACCATAGGAGACTGGTGGAGGCATATTGTGAAGGCTTTGTCTAGGTGAGGATGGGGGAACAAAGCCAGTGCCGGTGATAGTGACATCGGGCTCTTCCCTGATTTCTTCGTACGACCCATCGGCGTGACGGATTACGGCAACGCCTTGCATGCGCATTACTTCGACATAGCAAGCCCAACCGGCTTCCTCATGGGCACGAGAGGCTTCGAGAGCAGCACGGAGGGAAGCTTCTTGAGAGAAGTTGAAACCTGGGTGAGGGTTAACAAACGGACTTCTCGGGGGTGTCATGTGAGGACCCATGCCATAACCACTGCTAGGAGAGGCATTCAGGGCTGCGTTCGGCCCCGCATTCTGACCTTGATCTGGCCCTACACCTTGACTGACATTTTGATTCTGAGCTGGATCAACACCTGCGTTCGGACCCAAACCTGCTGGAACTTGCAAATCTGCCATTTCTGAGATCGCTGGAAACGAACCCCTGACTGGAGAGAAACTGATTAACCGACCACCCGGAACTCTGACCCAATACTTGCTCGCTGAAAGGGGGAGAGAATGGCTTTAGGTGGGGGAGAGGATAGGCTTAGGACGGACTCATGCATATGCTCTCTTTTTGTTTTTATATTTTTATATTTTTTTTTTATAAAAATGATTTTTATTGATCCTAGAAATGGTTGGAAAAGGGGGAAACCTTCATTTTCGCAATCTACGCTATTCCTGGATCAGTGGGTTCCATCACTACGTCTATAGACCCCCCGTATTCCACCTGTATTGCACCTCCGGGACGGACAATCCCGGCAGAGGTCCTATAGGGCAGGTGGAACCCACCAACCGAAAGGGAGAACGAACATATGGGCATACGAGTCAAAACAAGTCAAACTCGGGATTTTCAAAACCAAGTCCAAGTCAACGTCTAAACTCGGGAGGAGAGAGGGTCGAACGTACGTTTGAACGTACGAGACCGCAATTTGGAGGTAAAACCCTCGAGGAATTGGGCATGACTTCCTCTCTTTTCGAGTTGGAAATCTGGCATGGCCTCTCGTCACTTGGTGGCGAAATTTCGGCATAACTCTCGTTAGTATGCGTTAATAATTCGACATGGTCCCGTGTTGACACATATCGAGAACGCGTCATGACTTCTCACGAAGCCAAGCCGAGAAATCGATATGTACCTACGTCGAGACATGTAGAGATCTTAACGTGTACTTACGTTTGAATTATGTCGTGATTCCGACACGAAGAGGGAAAGTATGCCAAGATTTTTGGAGACGGTGTATGACTCGGACTTTGTGAGAAAATTTTGAAAACCGAGTTTAAAATGTTTTGAAAAGCATTGGCCAAAAACCAACCGGTCACGGTAGAAAGTGTGTCACGGACAAGTGTTGGCTGACTCACTGGCTAGGAGGACTTTAGGCGCTCAAACGTCAGCGAAACATGTCACTTTCCGCGATGCCGTCCGTACACTCCCGGGTTCTAACTCTATGTGCGGGTAGAGTGCGAGTAGTGTGAAGGTATTTTCTAGGAAAATATTTTTTGCTTTTTTGTAAAAGATTTTTTTTTGTTTTGTTTTTTTATGTAATATGCAAAGGAAAAAACAAGAGAATGAGTCAAAGCATGACAAAAGGGGACTGCCCCAAATGTTAGAATTTACCAGTAGCTGTAGTCCAGCGTTATCCTGCCCTGTTCTGATCAACGGGAAGAGCAAATTGCAAAAGGGGAAGCCCTGGCTTCCAATAGTGTCACATACCAAAGCATGGCAAGGTGCATTTGAGCACACAAAATGACACAAATGTACACACAAGGTGAATGTCGAAATTGTCCAAGTTGATTTGAAGAAAGTTAGACTCTCTTAAGAAAAACTTTTCTCTTTTTTCAGAAAATAGAAGAATGATACTGGTACGTGGGATTGTTAGACCACCATTTATCCCAAGCCCCGGGTTAGGGAGCGATACAGGAAGGTTAGTGGTTTCCACCTATATACCGAGTATCGTCTTCATTTTTTAGAACAAAAAGTTTTTCAATGTCCCCAGCGGAGTCGCCACTGAATGTACGCTCGCCGAAATTAAATGTATCGTAATATCATCTTCTCCCTTTTTGAAAGAGTTTTTTAATGTGTTGAAAATGATACGATGAGTTTTGAAAACTTCGGTTTTGGGAGTCGCCACGCCGTTTTTAGAGGAAAACATTGAAAAACCTATTTTTGAGAGATTTTGAGTCCGGGAGTCTGGTTACGTGTTTGGGAAGAACTAGAGAGTTCACCCAACACGCCTCTTTCGAGACTTTCAATCAACATTGGACGATTTTGGACATTCAAAGTGTGTGTGCAATATGTGTCGATGTGTAAAACATGCAAATTTGACATTTTCATTGATAATATGAAAGCTGAGTACAACTTGTGAGCCATGACAGGGGGCCACACCCCTTTTACATATTATGATTGTCAAAAACAAGGCAGAAGGTAAGACAACCGCCGTAGAGAGCTTGGATGTCGTCCGACACAGGACCTCCTAGGAAGAGGGTGTCGCACGACATGATACCTCTTGGTCAGATTGTCTTTTACAATGACCAAGCTATTTCTGGAACTGGAATGATATTTTATTTAACTCATTCAAGACACTATTTGAAGGTCTAAGCCCAGTTTGGGATTGAGGGGAGTGGATAAAGTCACGATAGACTTTGTATGATACGGATGTCACATGACATGGAACATCCGAAGTTATCCATGTCATATGACGATCCGCCTCCAATAAATCGCACCCAAACAGATTGTAGGCACTCAAATAGTGGCTTATGAGCCACGAGAATGCTTAAGAAAGCTCTGAGTTGCAAAGGGAATAAACTGGACAGATCTGAAGTCCAAGAATGGCTTTACAGCCTTCTGGGATCTCCATGTCGTATGACACAGGATCTCCATGGAGTCCTGTGTCGTCCGACATAGATAGGCCATTTCGTGCCCTTCGATCGTTTGTTTCCCCTTTGTTCCTCAAGGCAAACCAAGCATATTTAACAACTGTAAACAGTAATATAACAATAATATATGAGTATTATGGGAGGATCACATGGCTTTAGTGGCCAAATGTGATAGATCACATGTTTTTGGCCACTTTGAAGTAGCCATCACCTCCTAACTCGATGCAAATGCGTAAAGATTGGATCTTTATTGATCCTAAGGTGACCAAA
Organism: Adenophora triphylla var. japonica; assembly: GCA_022495995.1. NCBI lineage: Eukaryota > Viridiplantae > Streptophyta > Magnoliopsida > Asterales > Campanulaceae > Adenophora > Adenophora triphylla. Next base: position 424,495 of record JAFEMH010001482.1, on the reverse strand, counting down.
TGTCCAGATCTGAGGTGGGGAGAAGTGAATATTGAAGATTCACTTCTCCACCACCTTTATCATGCAAAAATCCCAATTTCTACATAATATTAAGGCAAGTAGGCATGCAATGTATTATAAATGTATTAAAGACTTTATTTAAAGAGGGAGAAGGGTTTAGTGGCTACCTATTGTAGTCCACAAGGTGAGATCACCAATAGTATGGTGTCTACCCCTTCTACACACCAACAAAGGAAGCTTCTTTAGGTCTTGGCCTTGAAATGTGTGTGTGTGTGAGGAGGGAGGTGAGTGTGTGTATGAGAGAGAGAGAGAGACTCTATTTGGACAGAGTTTCCCCTATATTCCTGGTATCCTCCCCAATATTCACTCCCTGATCCTTTAAAATGATCAGCCATACCTTGTATTTATAGGCAGGCTGATGGGGAGTCTTATGTCGCACGACAAGGGCAGTTAAACCGCCTTAGTGACTTCTATGTCGGACGACAGCGTACTCCTTTTGGCCATATTGGGCCGAATGCTTGGCAGGCCCAATGGACTGATGGGCTGCTGGAATATTTGGACTAAATATTGCCTTTTAGCAATTATATAAGCCCAAATTTTAATTAAAGTGGATCCAAATCATGGGTTCGGATCGGGGTACTCACACCAGTCCCACCATCTCCACCATATCCTCAACATGCAAACCCTGGCTGTTCTCAATAGCCCAGCACCCAAGGCACGAACGCCTTACGAATTTCAATCCCATGGCACGAACACCATCCCCTTAGGTTCAGACGCCTCCGAACACTCTCCACTCAGGTTAGAACACCTCCAAATAGTTTCCCGTAGATTCAGACGCCTCCGAACAGTCTCACTCAGGTTAGAACACCTCCAAATAGTTTCCTGTAGGTTCAGACGCCTCCAAACAGTCTCCACTCAGGTTAGAACGCCCCCGAATAGTTTCCTGTAGATTCACACGCCTCCGAACAGTCTAACTCAGGTTAGAACGCCTCTGAATAGCTTCGCGTAGGTTCAGATGCCTCCAAACAGTCTCCACTCAGGTTAGATCACCTCCGAACAGTCTCCCGTAGGTTCAGATGCCTCCTAATAGTCTCACTCAGGTCTAGACACCTTCAAATCAGTCTCCACCAGGACAAACTCCTCCTAATCAGTCCCCTAGAGGTCAAGGCCCCTACGAAATACCCTCGTACCTATGAACTACGATCGGCTTGATTCCCGCTCGGGATACGTAGGAATCCTCTCGCTAAGGGTCCAGCCATTTGACCGCTCAGGTCTCTTAAATTAAGGCATCCCCCGATTTGGATCCTTATCTTTTTTCAACGACCCCACTTCCTTCGAAAGTGACATTGCTGAGGGGCTACTGTAAGTAACCAAATTCGGATCGTCAAAATCCGTTAAAAGTTAACCGGAATCCGTTAACTGGCCCTTTCCAGGTTAACCGGAACCCGTTAAACTTCCCATTCTCGAATCAACGAGACATCCCAGGACTGCCCCATGCATCCCGACACCAAAGTGTACTCAACACACATTATCACACGTAAAAGTACCACTTTCCTTGAAAAACGCACTTTCTGGGACTTTTCGGGGGCGTTTCGGATATTTTCCGAACATTTATTTAGAAAACGGGCAAAACCGGGAATAACGAGACAAAAACCCTAGCTTCGGTGACTCACCAGGATACATGGCACGCATGCATGGCCTCCCCCATCCCCATCAATAAAATTCAAGGGTGAAAAGACCAAAATGCCCCTGAAACTGAGAGTTAGACCGTCCGACCTGTTTTACTTGAAGAACCAGAATTCTCATCAAGTCCCTACAATTTCCAAAATACCCAAAAACCCCCCAAATTGAGCCTTAGGCCGTCAGGCCTGTTTTACAATTTCACCCCTATAAATACAAGGACTGTCATTTTGTAAAAAAAGGAGAAAAACATTACCCTTCCCCACAGTTCAAAGCAGTTCTACCCCCTCCCGAGCCCGTTTCGTCTCGATTTGCGTGAAAATCCCATTTTCTGACCAAACACGAGCCAAACACCTTCGAAACACCTTATAAACACCAAACCGTATCCCATATACGTCTTTTCGGGCCAAAGAGTCAATCCCTATCCATAGGTAACACACTCTCTCTCTAAAACTTCATTTTGCTTCGATTTACGCGTAAAATGCCAATTTCAATCCGACCAAAACTATCAAAATGTAGACGTAACCCCATCTACGGGGCTCGATACATTTTACCCCCTAATCAACTTCTCTCCCGTAAGAGAAGTAATTTCGGGTTAAAACGGCGTTCCAGTCCCCTTTTTACCGTTTGTGTCATTTACAGTCCGGATCGTTTGATCCGTTGATTCGTTCTTTACCGTCCTAACCGTTTGGTTCGTGATCGTCATTTACAAAGTCCAGATCATTTGATCCATTGATATTGTTATTTACTTTACAGAACTTTACAAATCTGAGTCGTTTGGCTCGTCGATCGCATCTTTACTATCCGAATCGTTCGATTCCGTTGATACCGCACTTTTAAATACTGTCATTTACAAGTCCGAGCCGTTTGGCTTGTGATAGTATTTACTTATAAAAGTCCGAGTCACATCGCATATCATTTATTGCCTTTTTCATGAAATTGGTAACAATGTAATGCCCGGTTCAAAACCGGAGTTCGTCATTCAAACTCCTTTTCAAAACAACGCAAAATCGACGTTTGACATTCAAACACTCATTTCCGACGCAAAAACCCCACATTTGACATTCAAATGCTCGTTTCACTAAAATCAACGTTTGACATTCAAACTAAAGATTTAAGTTCGTCACTCGAACTCGTTTTCAAAACAACGCAAAAACTCGACGTTTGACATTCAAACGCTCTCTTCATTAAAATCAACGTTTGACATTCAAACTAAAGATTTCAGTTCGTCATTCGAACCCTCTTTTCAAACTCATAAAACCGACGTTTGTCATTCAAACGCTCGCTTTTTACCACAAATCAACGTTTGTCATTCAAACCAAGATTAAAGCTTGTCATTCAAGCTCCTTTTCAAAATGCAACACACACACACACACACACAATTTCGAGAAAGGTAGAAAGACTCGTCATACGAGGCATTTCGGGTGATCTCAACATACTCTTCCCGAAACGTAACGTGACCTCCGAACCTAACAATCTCTGGTCCTAAAAGCCTTTTTTTCAAGTTTTGGCTACCAATCAAAACGTTCCATTTTTTAAAGCCTTTTTTCAAGTTTTGGCTACCAATCAAAACGTCACATTTTCAAAGCCTTTTCCAAGTTTTGGCTACCAATCAAAACGACACCCTTTTACCAAAAAACCAGCCATTTTCAAAGTTTGGGCTCATAATACAAAACGGCGTGGCGACTCTCCCTTTCATTTTCCAGGCGAGGTCCCAAGTCCGCGAAATGCCGCTCGCCGCGTTCCCCCGCGCGCGATCCGGGTAATTTCAGAAACCCACAATCTGTTTTAGTTACAACATAGACACAACATAAAGTTTTACAAAATCAAAACTATACACAAGTTTTCCCCAAAAGAGTAGTATCCAAATGATACTCCCAACCGCAATCCAACTATACACGTACCCTGACAAATCCCATAAGAAAGTCGTCCAAACTCCTCCCCCAGCCTCACTGGTTTGAGCCACCTGTCTCAGCGCGATATGAAATAGTAAAAGGGAGAAGGGGTAAGAATAAATCTCAGCAAGCTATTATGATGCAACTAGATGCCATATAAGATGCAACACATAACATGGTTACACACAACACCTTGTTTAAAGCGGTAAACACATTACGTTACCTCAGTTTACCTTTTCCGTCTGAACAATATATCGTACAATGTGGGAGTAATAACTCCTCTCTTTTATGAACTGCTTAGGCATATTCACATCTTATAAGACTCATGTTTCAGAGAACCATATAAGATTACTCGCTATCTGTAAATGCTTTTGGCTTAGTACAGAAGCTATCACCCCAACTGTGGCCACAGAAGGGGACACTTACATGTATAATGTAATTCGATCAACTCATAGAACATTTTCCATAATTGATCGAATTCCATTATACCCCTAAACATCAGCTGATAAACACATACAAGAACATAAACCGATACTTGAAAATAAATCCACACTCGGGATATCAATCCAACAACATGGTAATATTACTCATGTTCAAACCATCACAATAGTGCAACCAAGCATTGGCATAATATATCACAATCAAGCCTTACATATTTACATACAACATTGCTTAACCCCACTAAAAGGTTTAAGATCATTTCACCAAGTTTTATTCAACTTTGGTTAAGTTCCACATTGCTTTCCAACCATTTTCAAGACAAGATTTAATCACCTTCCTAATACTCTTTTGGACAATTTAAGACATCATCTGATAGTTCATATGTTGTACTATGATTAGAGTGTTCAATTGGTTCAATAATAGTTTAGGTAGTTAGGGATAAATGGCTTGAAAATTGATTCAGCAAAACAGGGCAGGGCACGACTCGCGCCCTACAGCATGACTCGTGCCCCAATTTAGCACGAGTACAAAAATTGTCATGACTAGTGTCACGACTGGTTTAGGCAGGGCATGACTCGTGCCAGACAACATGAGTCTGCTACACAAAGCAGCACGAGTCCAAGTGTTTACATGACTCATTTCCACGACTGACAACGAAGGGGACGACTCGTGACATAGGGCACGAGTCGTGCTCATCAGCAGAACATCAGAACTTGGTTTTTTGAAACATCAGCACAGCCAAGAAAAATACATATACTCCTAAACCTTGTTCCTCAAACCAGAAATACCAACCAATACATCAGTACAATACATCCCAACCCATTTCAACCCATACCAAACCATTTCCTTCCATTCTAAACTCAAAGAAAAAAATGCTCCAAAATATCGTTCAACATTTATACTTCAATTCTTTCACCCTAAGCTAGTACCACCATACCCTCATCATGCAACTCATCCAAAAGCCAATTTAATCAATTCTAAACCTAAGTAAAATGTCCAAAATTGACATGCAACAATTATCTAACAACAATATCAACTTTAAACATTAATTAATCAAGGATTGAAGGAAGAACATAATAACTTACCAAAAATAATACGAAAGTGAGAAAACTTTATTCGGATAAAAATGATCCCCTCGGCTTCCTCAACATTTAGACGCAGACGGATCGCCAAACGGACAAGAAATGGATTTATGAGTGAAAACCTAGGTTGAAGGATTTTCTTGGAACAAAGAAGAAGAAATATGGGTGGTGCTTTGGGTTTTCTTCACGAAGTTTCATACAAGGAAGATATACATTAACTCAATTTCCACTTAAGCTCCTCCTAGTATTGAATTGATCAAATTAGATTTCTTAAGTTCCAACCTTTACACATTAGCACCTCAACCTTTTATAAGCTTTCATTTAAATTTTCCAATATTATAAATTTACTACAAAATTTCCTATTTGTTTCCATTAGACATTAAATAATTAAAGTTAATTTTATTAACATACTTAAAATGCCAATTAAGTTATTCAAATATCAAAACTAGCACATAAGACTAACAAATATTATGAAATGCATGAAATGAGATGCAACGGTATAAACCGAGATACGAACATGGGCTTATTCAAATATCAAAACTAGCACATATACATATATACATATATATACATATATACATATATACATATATACATATACATATATATACATATATATATATACATATATATATATATATATATATATATATATATATATATATATATATATATATACATATATATATACATATATATATATATATACATATATATATACATATATATATATATATATATATATATATATATATATATATATATTGAACTGTATAAATCGAGATACGAACATGGGCTTGCTCGAGTTGGGCCCAAATGGAATGGGCCATAAACATAATCCAATCCACAAGTGTTAGGGCCGAGGAACACCTCCCTCGTATGGCGAGGAGCATCGATCTCGGCCTTATATCTTCATACTTGGACCATCGTACTCCGAGATATCACAGAGTGACGAGGAGAGAAAAGTTCTTACCTCGGCATATACTCAAGTGCCGAGGAGACAGAATCATTCACCCCGGCATATTCACATGACCGGCCAATCATAAAATGACGAGGAGGCAAAATCATGCACCTCGGCTTATATACAAATGCCGAGATAAAACATTCTTGCTCCTCAACGTTCCGGCTAGCAGATTACATAGTCCTTCTCAAACAAGGATTCTACAGTCATGATCCAATCAGGATTACAATTATCAACATCAATTCAAGTCAAACAATGACTCCTTAAAAGATATAATTCTCTTAGGATTATGTCTTATCTCTTTACAAGTTCACTCCAACATGGATTCTACCAATCCATCCCTATAAATACAAGCCCTATGGCTCATTATTTGGTACGTTACTTTTTACAATACAGAAACTCTGTCAATTTAGTTTCTTACATACAAACCGTGAACTTACTCTCATGCCGGAGGGCCTTTAGCCGGATCCGCCCCGGCTTAGTTTACGTGTTTTCTCTTATTTTCAGGCCTTGCAATCTCCGGAGCATCCGAACGCTTGGATTTGGGCTGATTTGACGATTTTGGCATCATCAATTGGTTCCATTGACGGGAAATCGATTCAAACACCCTTTGTTTGGCCTAGAAAAAGCTCGCTGAAGCCAGTTTATTTACCGGAAATCTGCTAGATTTGAACAGAAATTCTTGTTCCGTTTGGGCTCTGTTCTTGAACCGCCGGAATCTGCAAATTTCAGCCGGAGTTTGCTCAGATTTCATTGGAAATCATTTTAGCGTTGAAATTTTGTCCCAATTTTGGCCGGAAAATTGCGCGTTGTCAAAGTTGCAAAATTGCGGTTTCTTAGTTTTGCATCAAATTCGGCTCTGAATTTGGTTGGAAATCGTGATTTTTTGGGAAATTCGCTTAATTGGTAATTTGCTGATTGATTCGCAATGGACGGACAATTTACAAGTGTAACTGCTGAGGACCAAACCCAAGTGAATGGGGTTAACACAGGTGCCGAGGAGCTACCTCCTCCTCCTCCTCTACCTCAGCCAGACGGCCCTCCACCCCTCGCCATGACTCTGCGTTCCAAGGGTCAGGCGAATGCCGAGGGAGAGGGTGCTGAGCTTCCTCATCCTACTCGTCCTCGTGGGAAGCAAGTGGGAAGGAAGAAGACAAAGAATGCCGACGCCGGTCAAGCCGGAGGAACTCAACCCACTGACCGACGCTCTTTGCTACATAAACAAATGGAGACATTGCAAAGGATGTATGAGACACAGGCTGCTCTATTGCAATTGGACCCAGACCATTCCATGGCTGAATTTATGCTGCTATCTATGGGCAACCCTCTTGGAAGGGAGCAAGGTGAGCGACGAGCTCCTCCCCTCGATCCTGCCTTACCATCAAAGCAAGCCCTCCGAGAACCTACTCGTCCTCGGCATGACAGTAAGAAGAAGGATCAGGTGGTTGACCTGAGAAGCCACTTAACACCCAGGGAAGAGGAGTGAACTCACGGGACCTAAGAACAAGGCTCAGTCTGAATAGGCGAATGTCACCACCTCGTCTCGTCATGGCTCCCCGTCGTCCCGGATCACCTCATCCTCGTCGATCTCGTCCTGATTCTCCTCGACCACGTCGACCTCGCCCAGATTCTCCCCATCATCGTGCTCGTGAATTTGCAAGACCGAGGACCCCGGAACCATATAAAATGATACTTGGTGGCCAAGACTTGGAACCAAGGCGTGATAGGGCACCCTCCAAACGGGACAGTCACAGACACGATGCGGAACACAGTAGGGTGAATGGTCGTCCCAAGGATAAATCAACCCGTAGTTCCCAATGAAGTACCCGCTCTAGCAGCGATAAAGGAGTGGAAACAAAGCAATGGGAACTGTTGAAACAAAGGCTTGATGACATGGAGATGGGAAAGAAATTTGATGATGATGACTTAGACTAGGCAACTCGTCCGTTCTCCCTGAGGATAACAGCAGCACCACCTAATCCTCACTTTAAGGTTCCAAATTTTGAAAAATATAATGGAACCACCGACGGAAAGGACCATGTGCAAAGTTTTGAACAAACCATGAACCTCCTCACCGTAGCTGATGACATGCTTTGTAAAGCTTTCGCGAGCACCTTCTCCGAAACTGCCTTGACCTGGTTCCGTGAACTGAAAAGAGGTTGCATCGATAGCTGGAGAGGTATGAGGAGAATGTTTCTGAACCACTTTGCCATGGCTGGAAGGAGAAAGATGAGATTGACTGACCTTGCCAATATCGAGCAAGGAAAGGGAGAGACCACCCTCAGTTACTATAACCGGTTCCGAAAAATGGCAGACCAGGTCGAAGAGAGCCTCACCGACAGAGAGGTCATTGTTTGTTTCAACTCTAGATTGAAATCGGGTCCCCTCATATACGAACTCTCCGCCCGAGAACCTAAGTCCAAATCCGAATTATACCAAGTGGCATACGCCATTGCAATGGCTGAGGACAAGAGCAAGAAAAGGGGATCCGACAAGGAGGAACCAGAGGCGACGGGCACTCGCCAGAATGATAAAGGGAATGGCAAGGGATCCAAGGGGAAGAATAGAACAAGATGCACAGAGAAACCTGAAGTGTTCACCCCTCTGACCAAGCCCATCTCAGAAATCATGCAGTTAGTAAATCTTCCACCTCCTCGTCCGTTGAGTGAAAAACCAAAGTACCCTCGTGACACTTCCAAATACTGTGATTTCCACAAGGACAACGAGCACACCACTGATGGCTGTTGGGCCCTCAAGAAAATAATCTAACGGTGGGTCGACGAGGGAAAGCTAGATCGTTATGTCATGAAGAAAGATAATAAGCGAAAGCGGAAGGAAGAGGAAAGCAAAGATGACGACAAGAGTGAAGATGGAGAGCGTAGGCCTCCTAGAGTCAAATTGCACGTGATCCGTGAAGAAGTGACTTCTACCAGAAAGCTCAGGGACCAAATCCATGAACTAAGAAAAGTGTACCACGTGCCTGCTTGGATTCATAAGGCGGAAGAGGTCATCAGTTTTTCTCCCAACGAACTGGCAGGGAGCCGTGCTGCCCGTGAACAACCACTGGTGATAAAGGGTCGGATTGATAATGTGGAATCGGAAAGGCTACTTATGGACACGGGGGCCTATCGTGACATTCTGTACTATTCCGCTTTCCAACAGATGGGATTGAAAGACACTATGTTGGAACCATATAATGGTAGACTGGAAGGATTCACCAACCATAAGGTTGGAGCTAAGGAAGCGTGGGCCGGAACTTGAAGTCGGTGAACATCCCTTCCGAGCCAAGGCTACTGTCAATTTTGTAGTCATGGATTTAACTAGTGATTATCATGAAATCATAGGCATTCCATGTCAAGCTAAACTTGGGATGTTGGCCTCCCTTCCTCATCAACGAGTTAAATTTCCCACTCGTGCTGGAATTGGATATGTGAGGGCAACCCCCAAAGACTTCTTGGAACATGTCGTAAAGGGCAGAAAGAAATCTAAAAGTGTGGAGATAGATACCCCCGAGGAAAACATCAAGATCTCTAAGTCTCAGAAAACCACAGAAAGTAGCTCCAGAATGAGCTATATCCGTGAGGTACTTGATAATGAGGAAGAGCCTATAGTCCTAGAAATTGCAGATGACCAAGGCACAATTTCACCTGTATCTGAGGAAGTACCTATGGTCCAAGAAATTGCAGATGACCAAGGTATAGTTCCGTCCGTCTCCGAAGAAGACCCCATCCTTGTCAACGGCCAGAACTCGGGGGCCAACAATGACTTAGGGAAGGTCGATCTTCCTGACGTTGATAAACTTATGGAGGAAGAAGGCCTCAATGTGAACGACAATGAAGGGAGGAGAATTAGAAAAATTATTATCGAGTCACTGGAATTTCGATACGGTCCTAAAATGAAGCTTGTAGATTAGCTGGAAGAGGTAGTCATCAATCCTGACTATCCGAAACAAAAAGTCAAACTCGGGGGACAACTATCTCCAGAAGAGGAAGAAAGAATCATCTCCCTCTTGAAAAACAGTCTCGACATCTTTGCTTGAAGAGTCGAAGATATGAGAGGGATCAACGAAGAAGTAGCCCTCCACCGCCTGGAAGTTGATCCTTTGGCGAAAACTATCTCCCAGACAAGGAGAATCTTTGCAAGGGACAAGGAGGAAGCTATTAAAGAAGAGGTGCAGAAATTACTTAGCGCCGGAATTATACGTGAAGTCAAGTACCCCGTTTGGCTGGCTAATGTAGTAATGGTAAAGAAGCAAAATGGGAAGTGGCGTATGTGTATAGACTTCACTGATTTGAACAAGGCTTGCCCCAAGGATAGCTATCCTCTCCCCAGGATTGACAAGTTGGTTGACTCCATTGCTGGACACCAAACTCTTAGCTTCCTAGATGCCTATTTAGGCTATCATCAGATAAAAATGGCAGAAGAGGACATCGAAAAGACGGCCTTCCAAACACCTGGGGGAAACTACTGTTACATATGATGCCTTTTGGGCTCAAGAATGCGGGTGCCACGTATCAACGGATGGTGAATCGAGTGTTTGGTTCGCAAATAGGTCGCAACATGGAGGCCTATATCGATGACATGGTCATAAAGACCAAGGAGGGCAGTCACGCTCCTGACCTGGAAGAAACAATTAACAACCTCCGAGCTAATAACATGAAGCTGAACCCAAGCAAGTGTGTATTTGGAGTAATGGCGGGAAAGTTCCTAGGCTTCATGGTATCACAAAGGGGAATTGAGGCGAACCCCGAAAAAATCAAGGCTCTCATTGAAATGAAGGAACCTACCACCATCAAGGAGGTTCAAAGATTAAATGGAAGAATAGCAGCACTTGGAAGATTCATTGCCAAATCTGCCGAAAAGTCACTGCCTTTCTTTAAGGTATTGAAGGGTAACAAGAGCTTCTCCTAGACTCCCGAATGCTCAGAAGCGTTCCTCCAATTGAAGGATTACTTGGGTTCCCCTCCCTTGCTCAGCAGTCCGACTACCGGTGAGATGCTGTATGTCTTCCCAGCTGCCACTGATCATGCTGTCGCAGCTGTCCTAGTTCGGAATGACGAAGGAATTCAGAAGCCCGTCTACTATGTCTCTAAGGCACTGTCTGACGTGGAAAGCAGATACTTTAATGTGGAGAAGATAGCGTATGCGCTAGTCATTGCATCGAGGAAATTACGTGCCTATTTTTCAGCATATCCTATCACCGTGTACATGAATGAACCGCTGAAGAAAATATTACATAAGTTGGATGGCTCAGGATGTCTCCTTAATTGGTCCATCGCTCTTACTGAGTTTGATATCACCTACCAACCAAGGAAGACCCTCCTGGCACAACCTTTGGTTGACTTCATGGTCGAGACTGCCTTTATGGGTGAGCATCTCCCCACCTCCCGGAAGCAAAATGCACCGGAGGAAAAGACTCTCCCATCAAACTCCCATCCAACTGTTGGATCCTGTATACGGATGGATCAGCTACAAAGGAAAGAAGCGGAGCTGGAGTTGTGCTAGCAAGCCCGTAAGGGGAGTACACCATGCAAGACGCCATTCGTTTCAAGTTCCCTGTCTCCAACAATCAAGCAGAATATGAAGCTCTAATATTTGGAATTGAGTTGGCCTCCTTCTACGGAGCAACTAAGGTGGCGGCTTTCTGTGACTCCCAACTCGTTGTCAAACAAGTAAAGGGAGAGTATAACACCCAAGACCCCACCCTGGCCAAATATAAGGACCTTGTCCTAGACATGATGAAGAAGATGGAATTTTTCGAACTCAAGCAAATAGGCAGGGAAGATAATCAAGTCGCAGACATTCTATCTAAACTAGAAACCATGGATGTGTCTACATCTAAGACCAGTCCATATGTAGTTTATGCCGAGGAACCTGCGTATGAAAGACTACAAGTCATGCTCCTAGACGAAGAGGAGAGATGTTGGATTGATGGCTACATTGAGTACATTGAAAAGGAGAAACTCCCAGAAGATGAAGCTCAAGCTAAACTTATCAATAAGAGGTCCCCAAGGTTCGTAGTGATGAGCGGAGTCCTCTACCGAAGATCTTTCACGAAGCCCCTGCTAAGGTGTGTCTATCCTAAGGAAATTGAGAACCTCTTGGCAGAAGTACATGAAGGTGTTTGCAGCAGACACCCGGGGGCCAGAACCTTAGCAGACAAGATCATATCGCTAGGTTACTATTGGCCAAACCTGAGGGAAGACGCGCACGCCTATGTTAGAAAATGTGACAAGTGCCAAAGATTCTCTGACATTCCTAGACTACCGGGAGTTGAGCAAACACTTGTGATACCTATGTGGCCATTTGATATGTGGGGGATCGATATCATCGGACCCTTCCCTCCCGCCCGTGGTAATTGCAAGTATGTGATAGTAGCTATGGATTACTTCTCCAAGTGGATAGAAGCCAAATCGTTAGCCAAGATAACGGAAGAAAACGCAATCAATTTTGTCCACGACAACATCTGGTGCAGATTTGGCCTTCCACATACAATCGTTTTTGATCATGGACTACAATTCTCTACGGCATTTACCACAGAATTGGGAAGAGTCAAAGTCCGCCATACAAAGTCCTCAGTTAGCAGACCTCAAGGCAAGGGTCAAGCAGAAGCTGCCAATAAACTGGTCCTAACCGCCCTTACCAAGAACCTTGAGGGACGCGAGGGTAGATGGTTGGACGAACTTCCCCTAGCCTTATGGGCTGTTCGCACAACCACCAGAACCCGGGGAAACCCCATTTGCACTAACCTTCGGTTCTGAGGCTATGGCACCAGCTGAAATGGCCATCCCTACGGTGAGAAGCTCCCTTTATGATGAGCAAGTCAACAAGGTTAATAGGCTCCTAGACCTAGACCTGATAGATGAAAAGCGACTAGCTGCGCAGATGAGGATGGTAAATTACAAGCAAAGGACCAAGGCATATCATGACAAGAGGGTCATCAGAAGAGTATTCCAAGTTGGCGATTGGGTACTTAGAAAAATCGAGGCAACTGGTCGGAAGGCAGAACAAAACAAGCTCTCCCCAAATTGGGAAGGTCCCTATATCATCACTCAAGTCATTCGAGAAGGGACCTACAGATTAAAGACCAAGGAGGGGAAAGATCTCAAGCATCCGTGGCACTCCGACAATCTTAGAAAATATTATCACTAGTCTAGTTTATTTTGCAGTAGATTAGTTTCTTATTTTCTGTCTTTTGCTTTTTAGTTGATAGGATTGCATCACATTTCAGTTTTACGAAAGCAGTTTCTTCCAACATGCAAAGCAACTATCAACTCTTCACACAAACACCAGAAGATGAGGATTTAATCCCTGACTCTTCGAAACATACACCTTATGTCTTGACAAGGGTCCGCCTTGACTCAATGACTATCAGCTCCTAACAGCCAAGACCGAGGGTCCTCCTCGGCCTAATGGCTTTATATCCTGACAAGGGTCCGCCTTGATTCCGGGATAACAACTATCACAGACAAGACCAAGGATTCCTCCTCGGCCTGATGACTCGCCTCACGTCAAGACAAGGAAATACCTTGTCACTACGACTAAAAGGCATCACGTCTGAAACCTGTGCACGAGTCATCTTCCTCGGCACAAGGAGACGAAAAAGAAGAAATCACCCAACAGTCAAAGCCGAGGAGTCCTTTCTCGGCCTATACGACTTAAAGTACAGTTAAAGCCGAGGAGTCCTTCCTCGACCTAATCACTTGCTCAACAATTAGGGAACGAGGGACCCTCCTCGGATCCCACCTTCACAAATCTAGTGCCTATGCCTAGCATACAGAAACACAAACAATTCATTGAAACAACTTGAATAAAGACAAAAGGATTTTTTCATTGATACTCAAAGAAAATTACAAATCCTACCGTCTATTACAAAAAAGCAAAAAAGAAAAGAAATATCCTATCTAAGTTTGCTTGCCATCATCAAAAGGCTTTTCAAGCCACTCCTCAGTAATAGAGCCAGGGGGAGGAAGAACAGTTTAGTCAGTTTGGGCATCAATCTTCTCAGTCTCTCCTCCCCCGACCTCGGCTTCCCCATCTTGGATGGCCCCGACCAAGGCCTGAAAGTGGCCAGGAACAATTGACGGGGGCACCCATACTTCTCGGCCGGCTTGGGCATCCATCTCAGCCATCACCTCCATGTTGTAATCGGAAAATGGAACCAGGTGATGGAGAGCCCTGGCTCCCTCGTCATATTTCTCCTGGCAAACCAGCTGAGCAATCTTATTGATGTTCAAGCCCGTGGTAGGGTCGGCCAGAAGACGGCGAGTGAGATGGAGATACCCATCCTCGAACATGGTGGAAGTCTTCTCGTCCACCGCATCATGGAAGGCCTGGCTCTCCTTGAAGCGAGTAACGGCCGCTTCCTCCCTAGTAACAAGGGTAGTCTCGTACCCTCGGCACTTGGCTTCGGCTTCCTCGGCCCTTACTTGGACCTCGGCCTTAGCCTTTCTTGCCTCGGCTAGCTCAGCTTCCGTCTACCGGAGATGTTCCTCGGCCTTTATACGGAGCTCCTCGGCCTTAGCCCTCTCGTCACTTGCCCTCTGGACTTCGGCTTCTACTTTGGCCTTGGCCGCTTCGAGCTCAGCGTCCTTAGCCTTCAAAAGCTTAAACAAGGAAGCCTTATCGGCCTCACTCTTCTCTTGGGCAGTCTTAGCCTCATTCAGGTGCCTGGCTCTTTTCTTGGCCAAGACATTCTCGTAAGCCGTGACGGAAGCCAACTGAAAGAGAAATCAATGTTAGAAATCCAAGCAAATCTCAAAATCAACATGACCGAGAAAAGGAGACACTCACCTCGGCAATTAAGAGCTCCTTGCGGCAAAGCAAGTTATCTTCGCTAGGAGCCTCTTTGACGAGAGCCTCATTAGCCTCCTCGTCCATGGCTCTCTGAACTGGAGCTCGACCCAATCTCAACAAAGGTCCCTTCCTATTTTGAAGAGGTATACCCCTCAGATGTGGGACACTTGCAGCCATGCGCCGAGCCAGCTCGTCGGCCTCGTCATAAGTTTTGACGGTTTGAATGGTAAGGGAAGGAGGAGCCTCAGGATTGGAGGGTTCCCCGGTAGGCCGCTTAGCTGCCGGCTCCTCGGCGCTAGTAGCTTGGGCTCTTTTGGAGCCAGACATCCTTGTGATGAGGTCGGACTTCTCAACTTCCACCTCCTCGACATCAACATGGAGGCTATGCCCCTCTGCAGTTGATGGATTAGCTGGCTCCCTAGACGCCGCTTCCTCGGAATTCACCTCCCCGTGTGGCTTGATTGGAAGGGGTTGATCACCTTGAGCACTTAGCACCAGATTGCGGGCATTGGCTTCCTCCTTCCTCTCTACCAAGCCCGACTTCTTGACTTGTTTCCTCTTCTGCTTCACCAGCTCCATAGGACTTAATCTCTTCATGGAAAAGTCGGCCTCTTGCTCGGGGGTTAAATCTGCAGAGACAAGGACGAGGTGGTTAAGTACGAGCAGAAGAAGAAATAAACATGCAAAAATTATAAAGTATCAGAGTTAAATATTTACATCCAACCACATCTACTTCCTCCAGACATTGATCAAGGGGAGGGGTCTTGCACCTCGGACAATCCTCATGAAATACGAGGCCAGGGTGTGTTGTCCAATCGTTAAAACGCCTTCCCCTCTTAACGGTGACAAGGGGAACAACCCCGTCCTTCGATCCCGGCATCAATTCTGCCTGGACATAGTAGTGATCGGTAGATTCTATTGCCGACCAGTCGAGAAGCCCCACCTCGGCAAAATTCTCAAGGCGCTTGATTAAAGCCTTGGTCCACTCATATTGTTGAACAGGACCTGATGAAGTTGGAGCCTTGCAAGGAGATTGTAACTCCCAGCCTTGGCGACTCTCAACCCTCATTGCATGGTTTTCCCAACCTGCAACCTTGTTGGACATGGGAAGAAAAAGTTTGGGTTTCTTGGGTGCACTTCTGATGATGAGGAGCCAACTGTCCGAGACAAAGCCGACTTGATAGAAATGCCGAAAAGCTCCCATGGTCGGCTCAAATCCTAAACTCCTGCATAGCACTATGAAGCTAACGAGAACCCGGGTACCATTGGCTTCTAGCATGGCCGGCACTGCCCTCACGTCGTCCAAAAACTCGTTAATAAAGGGGTCCATAGGAAGACGGAGCCCCTGTTGAAATTGTTTGAAATAGAAGTGGATGTAATCTTCATTGTAGTAGAAGCTCATCTCCTCCTTTTTGGTCTTCAGATTGGTCTTGCCAATATAAGTTAACTTATACTCGGCTTTGTCCACCCCGTACGTGGAATACAATTTTTCGAGCATGGGATCCCCAGCCTTTGGATCCCTTTCTCGTTGTTTCCCTCGGCTTCCCCTCCCTCGGCCTCTTCTGCCCTCAACCTGGGCATCCTCCACAAAAGCTTCAACAATTCGGGGGGACGAGGAGGTCTCTCCTTCTCTACCCGTCATATCTGCAAAAAGACGAGGGGATGAAATTAGTTACCTCGTCAATGGCTGATCGTATGACGGGGAATGGAGATACCCCTCCTCGTCATTATCAGAAGGCCGAGGAGGGAGCCTTACCACTCAAACGCTCGCGGAATATGTGATCAGAGGAAGGATAGAATAGTTTGACGTGCTCCACTATCTCGGCCCTAGTTTCAAGCAACACTACATTACGAGTCGAAGAATCAATTCGATCTATCCTTGTTTTATCTGGGTATTGGATGAACATTCGGGTACGGCCATAACTCCTCAACATCTTTCCTATGTCATCCATGTTCAGCATCAACCATGGACCTCTCTCTCTACGATAAACCCTCAAATTGCCGGTGTGATATCCATAACGGAATTGGGGGGAATGGTCCCAAGAACGAGCCATTTCTAAGGGGAATCAAAGATTAAAGGAGGAGTTCATTCAATATTTAAAGAAATTCAAAGATTCAAAGTGTTTGAGAGTTAAAAGCAGAAATGCATGAAGAAAAGCTTCATTCTTCAACAATGGCGGTTCAGCTTTCTTGGCACATTCAAAATTTCTCCTAGAAACCCTAGAAAACTCAAAATCAGGAGCGGAATGCATAGAAGGGAAGGAATTTCATACCTGAGTTTGAAAGAACGGTCGGAATCACAACGAAATCAACACTGCAGGGAAAATAAACCTTCGCCGGAAACTAGGTTCGAACAATCTAAGGTCGCCGGAATGTATTGTCGCCTGAACCTTGCTAATTGCTCTCAAATAATTTGGGTAAGTAAAGGTTTAAATGAAAAGGGTTTAAGCTTTTATATCCTCCAAAACCGGGTCAAACCCGAGAATAATACGGGTCACTGGGTATGGCGCCCCCAACATTAAATGCTATCAACAACTTTCGAGGCATGACGAGACTGGGGGCCCACGCGTAATCATCATGGTAATTAACCATCAGTTATATGAAGCGACGCCAAGGACACGTGTCTAAACCTGTTCGTATTCCATAAGACGAAGACGAGATGACTTTCTCCTCGTCCTAAGTCGAGCTAGAAAGTCGGGGGCCACTGAACAGTATAAACCGAGATACGGACATGGGCTTGCTCGAGTTGGGCCCAAATGGAGTGGGCCATAAACATAATCCAATGCACAAGTGTTAGGGCCAAGGAACACCTCCATCGTATGACGAGGAGCATCGATCTCGGCCTTATATCTTCATACTTGGACCATCGTACTCCGAGATATCACAGAGTGATGAGGAGAGAAAAGTTCTTACCTCGGCATATACTCAAGTGCCGAGGAGATAGAATCATTCACCCCGGCATATTCACATGACCGGCCAATCATAAAATGACGAGGAGGCAAAATCATGCACCTCGGCTTATATACAAATGTCGAGATAAAACATTCTTGCTCCTCGACGTTCCGGCTAGCAGATTACACAGTCCTTCTCAAACAAGGATTCTACAGTCATGATCCAATTAGGATTACAATTATCAATATCAATTCAAGTCAAACAATGACTCCTTAAAAGATATAATTCTCTTAGGATTATGTATTATCTCTTTACAAGTTCACTCCAACATGGATTCTACCAATCCATCCCTATAAATACAAGCCCTATGGCTCATTATTTAGTACGTTACATTTTACAATACAGAAACTCTGTCAATTTAGTTTCTTACATACAAACCGTGAACTTATTCTCACACCGGAGGGCCTTTAGCCGGATCCGCCCCGACTTAGTTTACGTGTTTTCTCTTATTTTCAGGCCTTGCAATCTCCGGATCATCCGAACGGTTGGATTTGGGCTGATTTGACGATTTTGGCATCATCAATATATATATATATATATATATATATATATATATATATATATATATATATATATATATATATATATATATATATATATATAACTTGAGGATCCCCGTATGGCAATAACTTTCTTATGAATAACTTTCGTTACAAGGTCGGAAAAGTTCCCTAACGATTTTCAATCAATAGCTCATTGGAACGACTATTATAAAACACACTCTTAATAAGAACTCACTATCTAACAGATAGAAACACTCTGAGAATGAGAGTTATTCACTATAATTCACTAGTGTTGGATAGAGTGTTGCCAACACATGGGACAACACTATGAGACTATGTTCTATCTTGTGCAAATCTCAATATTTGTATTGGGTAAATTGAAGCTGTAATATGCTTGCACTTATATAGGCTCCTAGAACTAGAAGCCTACTCAATCTCGCCAGAAAATAGCCATAAGAGAGAAGTTCCACTTTTAGCTGAACCTTCCATATTTGTAGGGAGACTAGGTCTTCCCTTGCTTCATCGCTTGTACCTCCAAGATTTTTCAGTCTTTTACACGTTATCTTCAATCCATCTATGTAGACAAGCCTCTAAAACCTTTTACTTGGTCTCCACTTTTACACATAAATGATGATTTATGTGTAACTTCCTTTCTTACACATTTATCATGTCTTAAACAACTTTAATGACCTGTTCAAACACATTCTAACAAACCAATAGCAGACATGTAAACAATTAACTATCACTTTGTAGTTTATGAATAACATGTAGTAACTATCCTCATTTTAAAATGCCAGCACGATGGCAACACATGAGGCAACACCAGTGACAATACTGGTGTGGCAACATAGGAGATAACACCTATGGCAACACTGGTGTAGCACTAACAAAGTTGTTCCCGCTAGCCCTAGCCTTCGCAAGCAACTTTCTACCAACATATCGTTCATGAGATTTCTCCCACCATGGCGATCTCGACCCCCCGCCATTTGTCATTGGCATATACCCCATTCTCCCAATGAACCATTGTATGTGGTATACAATCACATTGTTTCAAGCTACCAAGTTAGCTCATTTCAATCCTTCAGACCACAGTCGAAGGCCACCACCAACCTTCCTTTACATGATTTCTAACAGAATCGAAGTCTTCTATTCCTTCTCTTAAGGTCCCTGCAAATCACCCAATTGCAACACAGTCCCATCCGCAATCTTGCTCGCTCAAAGTAAAGTTACATGCCCTTACATTGTTGCCTTTTGATTAAAAGATGCTTCCAAATCAAAATATCAACGAACCCACTTGACTGCTCTTTTTCAATATTAATTCACTCTAACCGTGTTTTACACATGATCTGCATAGCTATGCAATCCACACTCATCAAGGTCTAAAAAATTGATTCTTTAGTCCTCATTGACTTTCATATCTCTAGATCAATTGCAAAATTTGATCCCATCAAATATCCATGTCGATCCATCTCAACCAATAATCGCTGCTCCCATTAAATCCTTAATAACACGATTCGCCTTGATCTTGAATCCAATGCCCTTCCATGATTATGTAACTGCAACCGTGTTCTAAATACCTGCAGTCCTAAATCCATTCAAATTTATGAAACCATGATCCTATTTGGTATAAGTAAAATAAAACCAAAAGAATTTCTGCAGCCCCCGATTCTGATCCATGTTCCTGCAGCCATATCCAATCAATTTTGAGCAGCCCTGATCTCCACCAATCGAATTCTGCACCATACAACATCGGTTACGTACCAAAATTTGCACCGAATTGTACCATACTAAAATCTGCACTGGACCGTACCGCATCCAATTCAGAGAGCCATGATCCTAGACATCTTCTAGTTAGGTCATCTAAGGAATGCCCCTAAGGGCATCCCAAAATCCACCATTGTCTTGGCTATTTTTGTTGATCTCACAGATTTTCTTTGCCTAACACAAATTGACAACAACTAATTTGATCATCCACCAGCACCACAATATTAAAGGTCATCACTTGTGTTATAGGAACAAAAATCCTAAACCCACAAGGATTTCAATTCCTTTTACAAAAAGTAAACTGCTTCCACCCCAATAAAGGAATTATGTTGCCAAAAGGAAACCGGATCAAATCAGGAAGTTACCAAATTTGCTCCTACTTTCCTTTTTCCGCGAAACCCAAATCCTTCCATGCTTTGGTTTGTATCCAATCCCAACATTTGGTAAGTCCAAGTTCGAAATCCATGATTAAAGTGGATTATAAAAACCAGTTGTGGTGTTCTTGTTTCCTTATGGTAGTTGCTATAGACTATGGTGATTTTATTTGAAATTATCTAAATTTGTACAAAGTTTGGCAAGTTATTTTTAGTAATTTACCTCAATAACTTCTTCCCCAGCTTCCTTAAGGGTACGCTCTCGAGTTTTTAAAGGAGAGAAAAGAAAGGGAATGGAGAGAAGGGGAAGGGAAATAAGAGGAGGGAAGGGAATTCAATTATTTCTTGAAGTGCTCATGAGTTTAGGAAGGAAAATGAAGAAAAAAAACGAATTACACTTGTACCCTTAATGAAAGGAAGAGGGACAGTTATAATTGACAGGGTGATCAGCAGAGGTGGTGGAAGTTATGAGGAGGAGGAAGATTCACATAATGTGTCTACAGGAAACTAAGTGGGTTGGAGAAAAAGCAAAAGAAATATCGCCTTGGGGTTCTAAGCTTTGGTACTCAGGAAAGGATAAGGGTAGAAATGGAGTGGGTATCATTATTGATAAGGAGTATATTAATGATGTGGTGGAAGTGTACAGGAAGAGTGATCAAATTATGGGCATTAAACTGGTGATACGTGATGAGATTATAACTATTATTTCTGCCTATGCACCACAAGTAGGGTTGGATGCATCTATTAAACAAGTGTTCTGGGAAGATTTGGAGGAGGTGGTGCGACGAGTACCTAGTGGTGAGAAATTAGTGATTGGTGGTGATCTGAACGGGCATGTGGGGTATAGTCGACATGGCTTTGAGAGCATACATGGAGGTTTTGATTTTGGGGAGAGGAATGAAGCAGGAAATAGCATCCTGGACTTTGCGTTGGCATATGACTTGAGTATAATGAACACTTGGTTCAAGAAGAGAGAATCTCACTTGGTGTCCTATAGGAGTGGAGGTAATGCGAGTCAGATTGACTTCTTCTTAGTAAGAAATGCTTATAGAAAGAGTTATACAGATTGCAAGGTTATTCCAGGTGAGAGCACAGCAACTCAACATAGACTGGTAGTACTTGATTTTCGAAGTAAGAGAAATTCGAGGAAGAGAAAACCACAGGTAGACCCTAGAATCAAGTGGTGGAGACTTCAAGGGGAGAATCAACAGAAATTTGTAGCTAAGATGGTCAATACCGGTATTTGGTCGGATAATATGGAGGATATGGATATAGATTCGACTTGGACTAAGATGGAACATACCATAAAGGAGGTGGCGAAAGAAGTCCTTGGAGAATCTAGAGGAAACGGGCCACCAAGTAAGGACACATCATGGTGGAACGAGGAAGTAAAACAAGCAATAAAGGGCAAGCGAGAATGCTATAAATTAATGGGAAAATGTAGGAGCGACGAGAACTATGAGAAGTATAAAGAAGCTAGAAGAGATGCTAAGAAAGCAGTAAGAGACGCAAGAGCAAAGGTGAATCAAAAACTTTATAATAAGTTGGATACAAAAGAAGGGGAAAAGGGCATCTACAGAATCGCTCGTATGAGGAATAAGAGGACACGAGATATTGGGACTGTTAAATATGTGAAAGATGTAGATCAAAGAGTTCTAGTCGGGGATAAAGAGATAAAAGATAGATGGAGTTCGTACTTTGATACCTTGTTCAATGGCGGTCAAGAGCAGGATATTGAAGATTTAAATATCCCTTCGAGTATGGTTAATCGAGATTTTATGCGGAGAATTCAAAAGAGTGAAGTGGAAATGGCAATGAAAAAGATGAGATTGAAGAAAGCTGTAGGACCGGATGGTATACCAATTGAGGTTTGGAGATGTTTCGGGGAGAGGGGAATAGATTGGTTAACAACGCTATTTAACAAGATATGGAGAATTAACACAATGCCATTGGAGTGGCGGAAGAGTACTCTGATCCCTTTGTATAAGAACAAAGGTGATGTCCAAGATTGTGCCAACTATCGGGGGATCAAACTAATGAGCCATACTATGAAACTTTGGGAAAGAGTGATTTGACAAAGATTGAGAAAAATTGTGAATATTTCGGATAACCAATTTGGGTTTATGCCGGGAAGATCGACTATGGAGGCAGTATATCTTATGAGACAAACCATGGAGAAATATCGGGATCAAAAGAAAGATTTGCATATGGTTTTCATTGATTTGGAGAAGGCGTATGATAAAGTGCCAAGAGAGATACTTTGGTGGGCATTAACAAAGAAGGGTGTTTCAAAGAAATATATTGATATTATCAAGGACATGTATAATGGAGTTAGTACTTGTGTACAGACTAGTTTTGGGAAGACTGAAGAGTTCCCTATAAAGATTGGAGTGCATCAAGGTTCCGCACTTAGCCCCTTTCTTTTTGCTTTGATAATGGACGAATTGACGAGGTCAGTCCAAGATGATATACCAAGGTGTATGTTGTTCGCAGATGATATTGTGCTGATTGATGAGACAAGAGAGGGAGTTGAAAGTAAATTGGAGTTGTGGAGACACACTTTGGAATCTCGAGGTTTTCGACTAAGCAGAAGCAAGACTGAATATTTGGAGTGTAAGTTTAGCAGAGTTGGAGTAGGGAGGCAGGGGCGGTCACATTTGATGGAAATATTGTCCAAGCTTCTGAGTTTTTTCGCTATCTTGGATCCATTATCCAAAAGGATGGAGAATTAGATGGTGATGTGGCTCATAGGATTAAATCAGGTTGTTTGAAGTTTTGGAAGAGTGTCACAGGGTTTCTATGTGATCGTGGCATGCCTAATAGATTAAAGAAAAAATTATACCGCACGACAATTAGGCCGGCATTGCTTTACGGCACCGAATATTGGGCCGTGAAACAGTGTCACGTGCATAAGATGAATGTGGCGTAGATGCGTATTCTTCGATGGATGTGCGGTCATACAAGAAAGGATCGATTGGGGAATGAGGTGATCAGAGGTAAAGTAGGAGTTGCGCCCATTGAGGATAAAATGAGGGAAAATCGTCTGAGGTGGTTTGGACATGTGAGAAGGAGACCGAGTGATGCTCCGGTTAGGAGGCCGGAACAGTGGAGAAATGATAAAATGGCGAGGGGTAGGGGAAGACCCAAACAAACTTGGATTAGAGTGATTGAAAATGATATGAGTTTACTTGGAGTGGATGAAAGTATGGTGTTGAAGAGGCCGGAGTGGAGGGCAAAAATTCATGTGGGGGGCTGATTTTTTATTTATTTATTTACTTATTTTATTTATTTATTTATTTATTTATTATTATTATTATTTTTTTTTTTTTTCCAACAACCTTTTCACACGATGACATATGAGAATTCATGTTAGCCGACCCCAAATCATTTTGGGACTAAGGGTTTGATGTTTTCGTTGTTGTATTAATACTGGTATACCTTTTCAACAGAGAGAGACTAGTTTTCATGTACTTTTCCACCAAACTCTGGTCATCACAGATTCGACCAACTGAGTATAGCTTGTTATCGCCACTAATATTTTCTTTTTTGACATGAACCTTAAATAATGCAGTCCATACAACCAAGCTCATAATATCCTCGTGGCATTTTGATATGTCATCTTTGTGTGTTCCATTTTCTAAAGCCTAAAATAAACAAATTAATGAAAATTTTCACTCTATTATCAATTTCCAATCAGAATGAAAGAAGAGTGGTTTTGCTTTCAGAATACCTTCATCTCCTTCTCTTTAAATTCCAAATTCCACGACGTTTTTTTTCAATTTATGCTTCACTAACATTATCCCACAACATAAATGTTCCACTTTCATTTCCTAAAATTATATGAACCTTGAACTTGAACCTTGGGGTTCCATTTGTTACATTTTTTTTACATTCATTATAGTAATACCCCATTTCATTATTAATTAATATCTTCCTACATCTATCGCAGCTTATAAAACTCCAAGTTCCGTTCAAGAATACCTAAGAAATTTGTCCAAGAATACCTAAGAAATTTGTCCGGCAAACCAATGAAATTCGTCCTTTGAAAATAAAACTTATGTTAGAGGAAATTTTAAATAATGTAAATAGTTTACTAAATTTACAAGTTTATATTCATATGAAATATACCTGTACACACACAAGAATATCAGCAACTGACTTTACTTCAATTGAACCACTCTCTAGCTCCTCAATCGATGACATAGCAGTTGATGTTGATATCTCAACAATCACATTAGATAAGCTAGAATTTCCATCAAACAACCTATAATAATGAATAAAATTTTAATATTTGTTTGCTGGATACACCCGGAGAGATCTATGTCAGAGTTTTTTAACTAAAAGCTGCTAGAGCACATCTCATTTGTGGATACACCCGGAGTACTATCAGGAGAAAAACAAAGAACGCAGCGAAGTTATGATTTTACCGGTGTGTCATCATGGTTCGCAGCCAAATCGATCTCATTCTGCTTCTATTTGATCCTCATAAACTTGATATGTATAAATTATAGCTGAGAATTTTTTGTTTGTTTAAATTTTTTGTCAAAGTTTCATGTCGTGCGGCGGGTGTAAGACTAGTTAGTTTATAACTCTTGTGGATGATTGTAAGAATTATTATTGGTGTAATAAATGTAAGGTTGATTGTTATTGTTGAATGAAATGTTTTTTAGTTTATATTAATTTTTATTTATTTGATTTCTTGGTTATAATTCATATAATTTGAAATAGGTGCAGGGAAAAATAAAATAAAATAAAAAATGGTCTTAGATAGCGCTTTTTAAAAATGCTATCTAAGTTCGAGAGCTTATGTAGCACATAAAAAACGCTATGTAAGTTGATTTTTTTCAAAATAAAAAAAGTGCTTAGATAGCGCTTTTTAAAAGCGCTATCTAAGTTTGGGAGCTTAGATAGCGCTTATAAAAGCGCTATGCTAACTTGCATAGCGCTAGCTTAGATAGCGCTTATAAGCTAAAAAAAAGCGCTATCTAAGCTCAAATCTGTACTAGTGTCATAAAGCTCTGTCTATTTTATTTTTCATTATAGTTAATACATAAGTTTGTATCTCTTCTCGTTAAGCTAGATCTGTACGATACCTTTTCTTCTAGAAATGGTAAGACAAGGACATTGGTAAGTAATATGACAAACTTATAGTGCCCTATGTATATTTGTATTATAACAAAGGTCCTATATTCTGTTGAAAGTTACCTAAACCCAAAACATTTTTATTTGTCCTAGGCTAGCTGTTAACCATTCAACTTGTTACGTTTCAGGTCTAATGTTGAAGTTGGAAGAAAGTTTCACGAAGCAGAAATTAAAAAAAGTTGTCGCGATACCATGACTATGTAAGAGAGATACAAAAAAGGTAATTTTTATTGTGTTTCAAAAGTAAATATTGCACTTCCAGATTTGTATTTAATGACTTCTCCTTCTGATCTAGTTTGATTTAATTTTAGGCGAATATCTGTTTGATCTGTAATTTTATTGTGTTTCAATAGTAAATATTGCACTACAAAAGGCCTACTTTCTGCAATTTGGTTTGGCTTCGGTGGTTATCATCAAGTAGCTCTTAGATTCATTTTAATGCGGTACATAAAGAGAGAAAGTATTTATATTTCTCATTCCATGATCAACAAACAATGAGTTACAAAGCATTATATACACTAAAAGGAATAATCTAATCCTAAACTTTAGTCCTAATAATTAGCACATGTGCTGCTAATTCTACGTGATTAATATATTACACAATCAAGGGAATAATGGGAGATTGAGAATATCTTGCAGAATATCATGTAGAATATTAGGTGCATATTTACTCCCCCTCAAGTTGGAGCATGGAGGTCTGAAATGCCCAACTTGCTCAACAAAGTTTTGAACCGTTCATTGCCAAGTGCCTTGGTGAAAATGTCCGCCAACTGGTAGTGAGAAGAGATAGAGCGCGGAAGCAAGGTGTTGGACCGAATGTGTTGACGGACAAAGTGGCAGTCGATTTCGATGTGTTTGGTTCGCTCGTGAAACACCGGATTGGCGGCAATGTGAATAGCTGCTTGGTTATCACAAAATAAAGGGACGGGGTTAGAATTTGTGACCCCCAAGTCTGAGAGTATTCGAAGTAACCAAACTATCTCACTTGCAGTAGTAGCCATTGCACGATATTTCGCCTCAGCCGATGAACGAGAAACTACAGACTGCTTCTTGGATCGCCATGAGATTGGACACGAACCAAGAAATATTATGTAGCCGGTTGTGGAGCGGCGAGTAGTTGGGCAACCTGCCCAATCTGCATCACAATATCCACGCAAAGACAGTGAACTGTCTGAAGGGAATAATATGCCTTGTCCTGGTGCTGACTTGAGGAAACGAAGGACTCGTATGGCAGCATCAAAGTGTGGTTGGCGAGGCTTGTGCATAAATTGGCTAAGTATGTGCACTGCATAACTGATGTATCCCAAGATAAAGCTGCAGCAAACCTGGGAGGCTGAAGAGATTCCGATTGATTTTGTTTCCTAATTTTTGAAGGTTTTAATTAGGATTTATTTCTTTTCCTTTTCCAAGTAAGTTTAGGATTTATTTCTTTTCCTTTTCCAAGTAAGTTTAGGATTTATTTCTTTTCCTTTTCCAAGTAAGTTTAGGATTTATTTAGAGTATAAATACTCCTTTCATTGTTTGCTTTAGAAGACTTTTGAATTATTGAATTAAATTGAATTGCTTTGCAATTGAAGGTTTTTACCTTGAAGCTTTTTAGCTTGTTCCTTGAATTTCTTAGGAAGTTCTTGACTGAGTCTTAATTGACTTAATAGGTCTTAATTGATCTGCAGAAGATTATCATCATCTTGGTGATTCTCTTGTTCAAACCCTAGTTCATTGATTTGAATTAGGTCAAATAGTTGTTGATTCAATTATTTGCCTATCCGTTTTATTATTCCGCTGCACCCGTTTACATCAGTTGGTATCAGAGCAAGGACGATCCGAAGAAGAAAATCTAACAAAAAAGATGACCAACAATGGTGGAGAAGAAGAATCACTTCTTGAGAAGATCGATATGCGTTTGGAGTTTGATCGTTGTCAGGTAAGAAAATATTCTATAAAGTATAATAAACTTTATAAGGAGTCCGATGATAAGAATGACTTGATGCTTTATTTTGAAACTGAGATTCAAAACGGCCGACTTCAAGCAAGTCATCAGTTTTTGGTGGATAAGTATCGCGACAAAAGGGATGTTGTTTGGGCAGAAGCTGAACGATGTCTTGTCCAAATCGATCTTTATACGAAAAGAATTCATCGTTTTGAGGCACGAAGGGAGGCTGAATTGAAGCGTCTCGAGGAAGAAAAGCGCCTTGCTATTGATATATTTCCTGCCCAAGAAGATCCTGTTGAAGAGGAGTCTATTGTTGAAAATCTATGTGCAAAGGACGAGGACATTCAGGTTTGTGATAATAATATTCCTTCCCTTATTATAAACCCTGTTCATGCCCTTATTGAGTCCAAGGTGAATGATGAAATCCGAAGTAATTGGTTTGTTGCAAAATCGAATTTCGTATTGGGCGATATTTTTGTCGGTGACTTTATTATGATTACTCATACGGACGATGGGGAGGTTGATCGGACAAGAGATAATGGGATTGATACGGATGATAGTATTATGTTTTCGGAGGAAATTTTCATGCATTTATTTATGCTTCGTCGTCATATGTATTCAAAATACTTGTTTAAATGGGATGGACACGTTTTCTTCTTTCTTCCAAGGACGAGAAAAGATTTGCTTTATTCGAAATATCTCTTTATTTGGGATGGAAGATGTCAGATTTTGATCAAGGGGAGGTCGGGGCGGAAGGTCAACAATGGAGGGTCAAACACTACAAAATCATGTTCTTTTTCTAAATGCCAGAATTCGGAGACGAATTCTTTTGAAGTGGGGGTGTATGATGTATCCCAAGATAAAGCTGTAGCAAACCTGGGAGGCTGAAGAGATTCCGATTGATTTTGTTTCCTAATTTTTGAAGTGTTTTAATTAGGATTTATTTCTTTTCCTTTTCCAAGTAAGTTTAGGATTTATTTCTTTTCCTTTTCCAAGTAAGTTTAGGATTTATTTCTTTTCCTTTTCCAAGTAAGTTTAGGATTTATTTAGAGTATAAATACTCCTTTCA
Organism: Adenophora triphylla var. japonica; assembly: GCA_022495995.1. Classification (NCBI taxonomy): domain Eukaryota; kingdom Viridiplantae; phylum Streptophyta; class Magnoliopsida; order Asterales; family Campanulaceae; genus Adenophora; species Adenophora triphylla. The sequence continues at coordinate 395,903 of JAFEMH010001482.1, read as the reverse complement.
TTGTTTGCTTTAGAAGACTTTTGAATTATTGAATTAAATTGAATTACTTTGCAATTGAAGGTTTTTACCTTGAAGCTTTTTAGCTTGTTCCTTGAATTTCTTAGGAAGTTCTTGACTGAGTCTTAATTGACTTAATAGGTCTTAATTGATCTGCAGAAGATTATCATCATCTTGGTGATTCTCTTGTTCAAACCCTAGTTCATTGATTTGAATTAGGTCAAATAGTTGTTGATTCAATTATTTGTCTATCCGTTTTATTATTCCGCTGCACCCGTTTACATCAATAACTTATGTCGGGGCGCGTTATAGTTAGGTATAGCAATCGCCCTACTAGACGTCGATACATGCCTGGATCCTCGCAAACTTTCCCGGAGTTAAAATCAAGTTTGTGTTGCTGGTCCATTGGCGTGGTAGCTGGTTTGCATCCTATGAGACCACACTCGGTTAGAATATCAAGCACATATTTTCGTTGACTTAGAGCAATTCCTTGTGCCGATCGAGCAACTTCAAGGCCGAGAAAATACTTAAGACGACCTATGTCTTTAATATGAAACTTCTTATCCAAATAGCTTTTGAGCCACGAAATCTTGGCAGGGTCAGTTCCTGTGATTATTATAAGACAGAGGGTTAGAGAAGAAGCATATGGTGAAGAAAAACCCAACGTGGTTTCTTCCTTTCCTTCTTATTTTCCTTTATACACAAAGTTGTTTACAAGAGAGAGAGTCCTGACTTATCTATGCATGGTAAGGATTATAGAGAATAATCTAAGGCTAATCATATATACATACCTAAAGAGATACAACAACTAAATCACACGTGATTACAATAATAAAGTTAAAGATTGATATGTGAATTTCACTTGGCTGTAATCACGGCTGTGGTTTAACACCCCCCCTCAAGCTAAGCGGTATAGGTGCTAGCTGCAGCTTGTCAGATAACAAATCAAGACGGGGACGCGACAACCCCTTTGTAAAAATGTCCGCTAACTGATCATTGGTGGCAATGTATGATAGGCGTAAGAAGCCTCTTTGTTGAAGCTCACGGACAAAGTGTAGATCGATTTCAACATGGCGAGTACGAGCGTGGAATACTGGATTGCGAGCCATGTGAAGTGCGGAAAGGTTATCGCAGTAGATATGTGGCGGAGAGAGGTAGAGGCCGAGCTCTCTATATAGAAATGAAAACCAACGCAACTCTGCAGCCGTAGTTGCCAAGGCTCGGTACGGTATTCTGCCTCACTGCTAGACCTTGCCACCGTAGTTTGTTTCTTGGCCGTCCAAGCTACGAGGTTGGGTCCCATAAAAATACACGCACCTGTGGTAGAGCGGCGGTTATCGGGTGACCCAGCCCAATCGGAATCAGAGTATGCTCGCAAAGATGTGTCATGTGACCGTGAAATATGAAGCCCATGATAGATAGTACATTTGACGTAGCGAAGAATACGTTTGACAGCCACTAAGTGAGATGTGCGAGGAGAGTGCATAAACTGACACACTTGGTTGACTGCAAACGCAATGTCTGGGCGCGTGAGAGTAAGATACTGAAGACCACCGACCATACTACGATACATAGTGATATCTGAGATGGGATCACCATCATGAGCAGATAGATGTAAGCCTGGAGTAAGAGGAATAGTCGTGGGCTTGCTACCCTCCATATGAAATTTATGAAGAAGGTCAGATGCGTATCGAGATTGGCTAAGAATGAGAGAATCAGCCGCATATAGGGTCTCGATACCCAGGAAAAACCCAAGAGTGCCAAGACGAAGACTTTCAAAAGTCGCACAAATGTTATCAATAACCGAAGAAACCTCAATATGAGAGGAACCGGTTATGATAAAATCATCCACATACACGAGGATGGCAACCATAGAGGATTCATTGTGGCGGATGAATAGCGAGCTGTCGGACTTGCTGTTAAAGAAACCTATGGAGATAAGAAAGTCATGTAACCTCTGAAACCAAGCGCGAGGTGACTGTTTCAAACCATAGATTAATCTATGGAGGCGACACACATGATCCGGAAAATCAGGATGAGAGAACCCAGGGGGTTGTGCCATATATACCTCCTCATGTAAAATGCCATTTAGAAAGGCATTTCGGACATCAAGCTGCTGAATGGGCCAAGATCGAGAGTGAGCAAGAGAAAGAATGGTACGAATAGTGGACGGTTTGACCATCGGACTGAAGGTCTCATCATAATCAACACCCTCCTATTGAGTGAACCCTTGAGCCACTAGTCGAGCCTTATGGCGTTCCACAGTGCCGTCCGCTCGACGTTTAACTTTAAATATCCATTTGCTGCCTACTACGTTCATGGATGGAAGCCGGGGAACCAAAGTCCATGTGCCATTTTTCTGCATGGCAGATAACTCTTCATGCATGGCCTCATTCCAATGAGGAAATGGGATAGCTTGCTTGAGAGTTTTGGGTTCAAACTCGGATGACCTTGCTGTTGCAGCTGATAGAGCAACTGGGAGAGGATATTTGGTGACAGATGTAGAAGCAGCTAACTTGTCGGAGAGTACCAAATCAGTAATGATATGGGGTTTATAAACTCCTGCCTGAGCTCGTGTAACCATAGGATGGGTCCTTAGGGGAACCGAATCTGGTGGAGCAGAAACGGGAGAGATCGGGCTGCCAATAGAGGGGGATTGGACAGGGGAATCCAACCCAATCCGAGGTGACGCGGAGGCAGGTTGTAATGGGCTATTGACCAAAGAAGGCCCAAGAGTGGGCTGTCCAGAAGAATGCTCCGAAACAGGAGCATGTGACAATGTTGCTGAACCAAGATTGGGCCGGCCCACGGGAATTATAGCAGTGGGCTGCTTGGCTGAATGTATGGGACCAGATGCAATTTGCTGTAACTGGGCAGCAACCAAGGGAGAAATAGACTACTCTTTATCCTTGCTGAGAGTTTGATCTGAGCCTGTTACAATGTTAGAAGACATGGGAAATGTGGATTCATCAAATAACACATGTCGAGAAACATATATTTTGCCCGTGGATTGATCTAGGCACCGGTATCCTTTATGAAAGTTATCGTAGCCAAGGAAGACACAAGGGGAGGATTTTGGCATGAGCTTATGATTGTTGTATGGTACAAGATGAGGAAAACACAAACAACCAAAATTTTAAGAGTTTTGTAATCCGGGACTTGTTTAAGCAATTTTTGAAAAGGTGATATGTAACCAAGTTGTCGCATGGGCAACCGGTTAATGAGATATACCGCCGTATTAAATGCTTCAAGCCAATAAACTTGAGGTACCCCGGATTGGGATAAGAGACACAAACCCATAGCCACAATGTGACGGTGTTTTCTTTCGACTGTACCATTTTGTTGGGGTGTGTATGGACATGTATATTGATGCTTAATGCCATGATTTCGAAGAAAAATAGAGAACTGGCGATTAATAAATTCACTGCCTCCATCAGTTTGGATAGTTTTTATAGTGTGAATGGCAGATATTTTTCGACTTAATTGATTTTCAACTTGGAGTTTAAAAGAGGCAAAAACATCCAATACATCAGATTTGCGAAATAAAGGGAAAAGCCAAACATATCTAGAAAAATCATCAACGATGCTTAAATAAAAACGATATCCATTCTTTGAAACAATAGGGGAAGGCCCCCATACGTCTAAATGTAATAGCGCTAGAGGTGCGCGAGAATGAAAATTACGCGCAACAAAAGGTAATTGACTCGATTTTCCTAGAGGACAAATATGACAAAAAGACATAGAAATAGTTCCACTAATAGGTAGATGAACTTTATTGACTAACGACTTAAACACCTGAAGAGACGGATGACCAAGACGGGCATGCCAAGTAGTTGAGGATGCACGTTCGCCAATGAGCGCTAGAGGACTGAAGCGAGCGGAAGAATTAAAGCGGAGTGTGTATAGGCCATTGGAGCTATTGCCAGAGAGAATAATCTGCTTCGTGGTGGTGTCCTTCACACGAAAACCAAAAGCGTCAAGTTCAAAGAAGCAATTATTATCGGAAGAAAATTGACGAATAGACAATAGAGATTTATGTAATGTAGGAACATGTAATACATTACGAAGAAGAAATCTACGATTATTAGACAAGAATGAAGAATGACCGATAGATGAAATAGGAATTCGGGAACCATTGGCTATAGTAACCGAATTTGTACCTGAGTACGGAGAATGATCCGAGAACCCATCAGAGGACGGGGTCATGTGGTTGGTAGCCCCTGAATCGAGCACAAAAGATGGAGCCAAAGGAGCAGTACCCTCGTCATGTTGAACCATTTCTGCCGGATTATGATGACTGAAGAGAGCATAATTTCCTGGATTTTGGCAAAAGGTAGCTGTATGACCATTCCTGAAGCAAAATTGGCAGGGACCTTGATTCGGCGGCTTGTAGGGAGTAAGATGCCTAGGGCTGTAAGTGTGGGGAGGTGGATTCCTTGGTTGAGGTGGAGCACTGAAAGTCTGACCAGGAGGGTTGGGAGAGGGTGTGGGCAAAATACCTCGTCCTCCACGGCCTCCTCTGCCACTATTATTGTTGCCACAATTTCCCTTGCCACGTGAGGATCCCCGGCCACGACCACGGTGATTAGGAGAATAGCCAGTGCCCATATGGTTGTATATTGGTTGTGACACCGTAGAGTCGGCTACAAGAGCACTGGTAGGGTTTAAGGCAAGAGTATTGAATTTTGACAACAATTCCTCTTCCTGTAGCAGTAAATCTTGAAGATCATCTAAGGAGTCAGCCGGGCGATTGTTCTGAGAGGTTATAAACTCCTTGAACGTAGGGCCGAGTCCAGCAACAATTCGTTGTTGAAGATCTTCGTCCGAGATTACTTCTCCTGCTTTAGCCAAAGCATCGGAGAGAGAGATGGCTTTTTGAAAATAATCATCCACTGAGGTTTCCGGCTTCTTTGCAAGAGCATTAAGTTCAGTTTTAAGCTTTTGCACATGAATGCGAGATTTGCCCCCAAATCTTTTCTCTAAGAGAGCCCACGCAGCCGGAGCGGTCTGACAAGGGTTGATTAGGGACTGAATTTTTGCGGATAAAGTGGCCTTGATCCACCCTAGGACAAGGCTTGAGGCTTGGTTGAAGTATGCAATCCAAGGATTGTTTGTTTCGTCTGGTAGCTTAGCCGGAGGAGGGACAATGTTTGTGACTGCGGTGGTGAGTTCATATGTCGTGAGGACGGTGAAAAACAGTGACCTCCAATTCATGTAGTTGTCAGTCGTGAGATGACAGTGTCCAAGATAAGATTGGATGTTCAAGGTAAGGGGAAGAGATGGAGGTCGGTCTTCGGTATCGATGGTCGAAGACACAGACTTGCTGGAATTGACGGGGGTTTCTGTCATGGCTCCTAACCAGGCTCTGATACCATATAAGACAGAGGGTTAGAGAAGAAGCATATGGTGAAGAAAAACCCAACGTGGTTTCTTCCTTTCCTTCTTATTTTCCTTTATACGCAAGGCTGTTTACAAGAGAGAGAGTCCTGACTTATCTATACATGGTAAGGATTATAGAGAATAATCTAAGGCTAATCATATATACATACCTAAAGAGATACAACAACTAAATCACACGTGATTACAATAATAAAGTTAAAGATTGATCTGTGAATTTCACAGATTATGGCTGTAATCACGGCTGTGGTTTAACAATTATGACATCATCGACATAAATGAGAACTGCCACAAAGCTACTTTGTTCGGTAAAAATGAACAATGAGTGATCTGAAGGTGAGTGGGTAAAGCCGACATCGAGCAAAGATTGTGTGAACTTGTGATACCAGTTGCGAGAAGCTTGCTTAAGACCATACAGAGACTTTTGGAGATGACACACTCGATTCTCCCCCTGTTTTGCAAACCCTTTAGGTATCTTCATGTAAACTTCCTCATCAAGATCGCCGTGTAGAAACACGTTGTTTACATCTAATTGGTGAAGTTCCCAATTGGGTATGGAGGCGACAGCGATAAGACAACGAATTGTGACTAATTTAGCAACCGGAGCAAAAGTTTCATGAAAGTCAATTCCCTCGATTTGGGTATATCCTTTGGCAACTAATCAAGCCTTATATCTTTTGACTGTGCCATCGGGGTGAAATTTCACTCTGTACACCCATTTTGAATCAATGGCCCGTTTCCTAGGTGGTAGTGGGACAAGTTTCCAAGTTTGGTTCTCCTCCAATGCAGAAATTTCTCGGGACATGGCATCTCTCCAATGTTGGTGTTTAACATCCTGAGAAAAAGATGTCGGCTCATCGATTGTGGAGATGGCCACTAAAAAAGCCTTATGAGTTCTAGAAAATTTTGAGTATGAAATATTATGAGATAGAGGATATACCGTTGAGTTGGCCGAAGGAGGAGGCGAGGGCGAATTGGACGTGGAACCAAGGAGGGCGGTAAGGTGTACTGATAGCTTGACAAATATTTTGGTAATCGTCTCACTCGTGAACTAGGTCCATCATCAGGTGCTCCATTTGGGCTTGAAGGGGATGCTCCAGACGTTATTCCATCATTATCATTTGATGAAGGCACACTTTCATTTTCAGTTTGTGGTGTGGGTGAATCAAGGCAGGGGCCTGTCTCATCCCTTTGATGCTCGGCATGGGTAATGTCATTATTTTGTGCTGGCACTTCTTGGGCTGTATGAAATGGACTTATGTAGGTTCCTTGTAAATCACCAACATCGATGAAATTTTGAGGTGCCAAAGAAGTGGTTTGTGCTGGTGACATTTCTGACTGATTTGCAAATGGAAATATGCCTTCAAAAAATTGGACATCACGAGAGACATAAATCGACCTTTTCTCCAAGTCATAAATTTGATATCCCTTTTACCCGTGGGGGTACCCCACAAAGATTCCCGAGTTGCTTCTTGGCGCAAACTTGTCTCGTGGTTTACTATTTACTTGAGCATAACAGAGGCACCCAAAGTTATGCAAGTGATCATAACTGGGGACCTTGTCAAACAACACCTCGTAAGGTGTTCTATTTCGGAGAACTGAAAGCGGCATTCGATTGATTAAATAGGCTGCTGTTAGGATGCATTCTCCCCAAAATCGAATAGGCAATTTGGCTTGGAAGCGTAAGGCTCGAGCCACTTCTAAGATGTGACGGTGCTTACGTTCCACTACCCCGTTCTGTTGTGGAGTGTCTGTACAACTTGTTTGCTTGTCCATGCCATTCTCAAAGTAATGAGCCAACAAATCAGAATGTTCAAACTCGAGGCCGTTATCGGTACGAAAAATCTTGATTTTGGTACCAAATTGTGTGTGAACCCAATTGAAAAACAGTAAAATATAGCGTCTTGTCTCCGATTTATATTTCATGAGAAAGACCCATGTTGCTCGACTGAATTCGTCAACAATGGTAAGAAAATAGTGGGCTCCGGAGATAGATGGAGTTTGATATGGACCCCATATGTCACAATGTACCAATTCAAAACTATGTGTGGATTTAGAAGTATGAACTGGAAAAGGTAATCGAGTTTGTTTTGCCCGACAACATGCATCACAAAAAAATGATTTATAACATTTAAGAGATAAGTTCGGGACACAAGATAAGCGGTTAAAAGGAAGATGTCCCAATCTTTTGTGCCATAAATCTGTTGTATCATTAACTTTTGCTAACAGTGTTGTTCTTGCCTCCATTGGTTCCAAGTAGTAAAGTCCGTTTCGCATCCTACCCACTCCAATCGGCTTCCTCGAGGGTAAGTCCTGTATCACACAAAAATCAGGTCCAAAAGTCAGAACATAATTATGATCACGAGTTAATTTACTTACTGACAATAAATTAAAACAAAAGCCTGGTACACCCAAGACTTTTTCAAGACTTAAGTTTTCGCCAAGTTGTATACGACCCAAAGCATGAACAGGTACGTTGTCTCCATTGGGTATTTGGACCGGAGGTACATTAGGATTTGGACAAATATCAGTCAAGGAATCAATATTGCAAGCAATATGATCCGTGGCTCCTGTATCGATTATCCAACATTCACCCTTACAAGAGATGTTTTGTGCTGCAACTTTGAGGCTGGGAGCATGTGGAGCTTCAGATCGTTGTCCCAAAATCTCCATGATTTGTTGTATTTGGCTTGCTGTGAGGAGTTGTCCATGACCCATCTGATTTGTTTTGGTGTCTGCAGCAGCCACAAAGGTTGGTGTTCCTGATGTTCCACCCTGAGATCGCTGTGATTCTGCACCTCGGTTCTTCGAGTTCCTCCATCCTGGAGAATATCCGTTAAATTCAAAACAATTATCTTTTGTATGGTTCCTGCGATTACAATGTGTGCAGTGAGGCTGCACTTCACGCCTCTCGTTTCCTTAATCATTGCGTCGATCCATCCTGTCACGCATTACAGGTGTCTTGGCCCTCTAAGTCGTAGCCTCCATGACTGGTGTTCGAGCAGCTGCAACCTTCCTCTGCTTCTCATCCTGAGCCACCACTGCATATGCTTTTCCAAGTGCGGGTAATGGCTCACAGCTTAAGATCTGCGAACGGACAGTCTTATGGGCATCATCAAGTCCCATAAGAAAGTCAAATACCTTTTCTTCTTCCATCATTTCTTGCATCTTCTTTGCAGCCCCGCAAGTGCAGACGGGAATCGGTCGTAGATTCTGCAATTCGTTCCATACCCCTTTCAGTTTACCATAGTACATGGAGACTACTGCCTTTTCTTGCTGCAATAATGCGATGGTACGTTTGAGTTCATAAACCCTGAGAGCAATTCCCTAAGTAAATCTTTCTTCGAAATCAGCCCATATCTCTCTCGCAGTATCGACATGGGTTATTCCGGCTTGAAAATCTTTGGAAACTGAATTGATAAGCCATGATTTAACAATGGCATTGCATTGTAACCACGACTGGTAGTATTCTGATTTATCATCAGGCTTCGATATTGTTCCGTCTATGAAGCCTTGTTTATTTTTAGACTGGAGTGCGTTGAGTAAATTACTTCTCCACGCAAAGTAATCATCTCCAGTTTCACTCAATGGCTGCGTGACGAAAACTAGGCCAGGATGATCTGAAGGGTGTAGATAATAGGGAGATTTTGTATCAATGGTGCTGCTTTGATTATTTGCAGCAACCACGGTAGGTTGTTGAGTTGTTGAATCTTCTGCCATTGCAATGGAAATGACAGGAATTATGCTTTAGAATGTGCTCTGATACAATTGCCAAGAGGCTGTTCGCCAGGGTTCAAACCTTGGCGAACAGCTTCTTGGCAATTTTCAGGGAAAGGCTCTAGCAAATGGTTCCCTCTCCCAACCCCCGCTTGGCGGGGAGCGCTTGGCGCACCGGGGTTTGCCCTTAATTCCATGATCAATAAACAATGAGTTACAAAGCATTATATACACTAAAAGGAATAATCTAATCCTAAACTTTAGTCCTAATAATTAGCACATGTGCTGCTAATTCTACGTGATTAATATATTACACAATCAAGGGAATAATGGGAGATTGAGAATATCTTGCAGAATATCATGTAGAATATTAGGTGCATCTTTAGTACATAAATAAAAGTCGATTCTTTTAAAACTAAGAGTAGCAAATATTATTAGATTACCAGGAAAAACAAAGCTAGTGCTTATTTATCATGCATGCATACTAATTTTTATTGATAATTAATCATTTCACGAAAGATACATATTTTCTAGAGCAAAATAGTTGACATATTGATATACATGATATAATTTTTATTCTGTCAGTGTTACTGTTAACCTTCATTACGTATATAATATGTTAATATGGCTACATAAGCAAAAAAAAAAAAAACACATAATAACTGAATTCTAACATAAGCATCAACTATAAGCAGCTCAAGGGATGGAGGGAGCTTCACTTCGTTCGAAGATGGAATATCCCATTTTTGTGCTACCATCACTTTGATTAACCAATATGATCTCCCCTTACGAATGTCCTTGAAGAGAGTAGCAGACAAAGACATTTTTTCCTTAGTTATTATGTTGCTGAGTATATGGGTTTGAGTATAATGGTATGCTTGCAGAATAATGGAAAAATAATGCTATGATGTTAAAAATAATTATGTGCAGATAACACATAATAACCTGAATTCTATTCATGAATTTATGGGATGTCATGTTTATTTAAATTGATTAATATATTTTGTTGTTGTTGTGGGTATTTTCTAGCATGGTGACATCTCCAGTTGCTCCTGCATGTCAAGATGTTATGCCACTGTAAGTATTACTTCATATTTACTAATTTATTTTTATTATTATTTCTATTATTATTTTACAGTAATAAAGAGAAATAATCACGAGACTCTTTCAAGCACGTTCAACCGCTCTTCAAACGGCAAAGTGGACTCAGTCTTATGGACGTTGAAGGGATAAACTTGGATGCCGAGATTTTAGGAACTACTTCCTACCCGTTAGTTGTTAATCTTATTTAAGGGGAGATGGAGTTGGAAAAACACACGTTCTTTTACACACACTACGCACATCTCATTTGTAATCCTCTCCATCATCTTCCGCAGTTGTAACATCAATTATCATAGTGAAACTTTTAAGGTTGGAGACCTAACTCCCGGGATTTTTTCCAAAGAGATTATTATCTCTAAGGTTTTTCCTCGTTAACAAATCATTGTGTCATTCTTTCTTTTCATGTCCTTGTTCCATTTAATCGAATTCCATAGTCCCCTCCTTGTTATTTAAATCCATACACTTGTCAAAGTTAAGATTCTGCATTATTGTTTTTTCTACCAAAACAATTTGGCGCCCACCGAGGGGCCGCGTGGTTTGTCGGTTATTTGGATCATTTCCTAAGCAAATTCATCATGTCTGCACCTCCCAATGTATCCGCCGCCGGCAAGGGTACCGCCGTCACTCCAACATCAGGATGTAGAACCAGCTTGTTGCCGCCACCTCCTCAGACGGGACCTCAGCCAACTCAACCTACAAAGACTCCACAAAAGGAAGCGACCTCTTCCAATGTAGATGCTGACATCCGGAGTATCCTGACCAGGTTGAATCAGAGGTTGGACCAACAGGATAACAATTCCAAGGTGTTGGCCAATTCCATGATCAAGATGCAGAGGGATCAACAGCTCATCGCTTCACGGCTTGAAAACATCTCACCATTGCATGCAAGGAACCTCAACTTCGACAACACCGAAGGATCTACGCTTCAGAGTGAATTTATCCCAATGGGTAGTCCGCCTCAAACTCATCAGCCGACATGATGTCAACATCTTTACCTGGGGACACCCTAATGACGCCACCTTCAGCAGGATTCACCCAGTTCATCCCATTCACTGACAACACCACTGTCACAACTACCACGGACAACTCTGGTTTGCTAAATAATCTTTTCAATAATAATAATTTCAATCGTATTCCTATGGCTGACCCTTTTGCAGGAAACCCACTAGCCAAACAGATGCAGGATCTCAGGGAGCTGATAATGAACGTGCCAGGCATAACTCCTCCAATCCAACCAGTGACTCAGAACTGCTACAATCAATCCCGATTTGTCCCAGCAATTGCAAATGTCGACATCCCAAAGCGTTTCAATGTTCCATCTATGAAGTTGTATGACGGAAGCACAGATCCAAAGGAGCATGTTGCCCACTATCAAGAAAAGATGGACATAGTCCATATTCCGCTTCAATTCCGGGAGGCTTGCTTGTGCAGAGGATTTGGATCGACCTTGGTTGGACCAGCTCTCAAATGGCTGATTAGGTAGCCCCTAGGTTCAATTGGTTCATACGCCCAACTTATCAACATGTTTTATAACCAGTTCTCATGCAGTCGACAATTCGAGAAGCTGACAAGTGATTTTTACAATGTGACCCAGCAGCCTAATGAGACTCTGAAAGAATATGTCCACCGGTTCAATAAGGAAGTGCTAGAAATTCCCAATCTTGGCATGTCAACAGCCACAGAAGCATTCAAAATGGGGCTGAAGAAGGATTCACAGTATTATCAAGATCTGGTGATGACTCCTTGTAAGCGGTTAGAAGAAGTCAGGAGCAGGGCCCTAAGATTCATAAGATTAGAGGAAGATGAGCTGCGAAGATCGAAGTCCTCATCCAAGTTGTCGACATATGATAACTCAGATAGGAAGACTGAATCATCCCATCGCAGGAACAACAGTTCCAATCCTTATCCGAGAATTGATAGCAGCAAAATTAATTCAATAGAGGGTGAGGATGAAGATAGTGATAATGTGCCTAACATTTCTGATTATTGTTTTTCTGTTGACATTTCAGGTGTACTCTGCGCAATGGGCAACCTGGGCGACAAAGCCAGATGGCCAAAGAAGACAGATAAGACCACGGGATGGCGTGACAAATCAAAATGGTGCGCTGACCATGAAGACTTTGGGCATGTTACTGAAGATTGCATCGCACTAAGATAGGAGATAAGTTACTTGCTCTCGAAGGGACATCTTAAGGAGTTGCAGGGATCCAGAAAGAAGAAGGCAGAAAATGTAGAAGCTCCTCATGAAGTCGAAAGACCAGTTTCTCCCCCAGCATCAACAAAGGTGATCAATTTCATTAGTGGAGGTTCAGACATTTGTGGCACATCCTATTCTGCCGCAAAGAGACATGCTAAGGAGTCAAAAGAAGAGAAGCCAGAAAGACAACCCAGGATGTCGACACCTTGCCAGGATCCAATCACCTTTGATGAGAGTGATCGGGTTAATTTGCTGGAACCCCATCATGATGGCCTAGTTATTTCCTTGCAGATCGCCAATTGTACAATCCGGCGCATCCTGGTCGATGGGGGTAGCTCTGTCAATCTCATTATGTTGAGCACCCTCAAGGAAATGAACGTCCCAGAATCTGAGATCGTCAAGAAATCCTCAGTATTGGTAAGCTTCAGTGGTGAAGTCAAAGAAATGGTGGGGGAAATAAAGCTTCCAATCTACTCAAAAGGCCTCAACACCATGGAGCGGTTCTGCGTTATTGATTGTGCAACATCCTACAATGTCATTCTTGGAAGACCGTGGATTCATGGGATGAAGGCCGTACCATCCACTTACCATCAGTGTGTGAAGTTCCCAACACCTAGGGGTGTCGCCAAAATATACAGTGACCAGCAGGTGGCCAAGGAATGTTATAAGACTTCAATGAAGGCGTCGACATCTCCCAAACAAGCATAGCAATTACAGAGGAAAGTACGTGAAGTCCTTGAAGCTAGAGAGAACGATGTGAAAGAAGTACTACTAGATCCTTCTAATCCGGACATCAAGGTACTTATTGGCAGTGACATCCCATCAGATATAGAAGAAAAGCTTGTGGACCTATTAAGAAGCAGAGTAAAGAGTTTTACTTGGAGGCATGATGACATGACCGGCATCAGCAAAGATGTCATCACCCACAAACTTAACATTGATCCTAGTTTTAAACCAGTGCACCAGAAACGTAGAAAGTTTGCAGAAACAAGAAACCAGATCATCAAGGAAGAAGTAGAGCACTTACTCAAAGCCAACATAATCCGAGAGGTAGATTATCCAAGATGGTTAGCAAACGTGGTTGTGGTTGAGAAGAAGAATGGGAAGTGGCGAGTCTGTGTTGACTTCATCGACTTGAATAAAGCCTGTCCAAAAGATCCTTTCCCTTTGCCTCATATAGATTCGTTGGTTGATGCCACCTCCGGACACGAGCTCCTCACCTTCATGGACGCATCCTCAGGATTCCAACAAATCCAGATGGAGCCATCTGATCAGGAGGACACCGCCTTCATAACGCCCACAGGTATTTATTGTTATATTGCTATGCCTTTTGGACTAAAAAATGCAGGTGCAACATATCAGAGGCTCGTCAACAAAATGTTCAAAGATCGGATTGGGGACACAATGGAAGTATATATTGACGACATGGTAGTAAAATCCAAGAAAGCCGAAGATCACATAAGCAACCTATCTCAAGCCTTCGACATCTTAGATTGTTTCAATATGAAACTTAATCCAGCTAAATGCAACTTTGGAATGAAGGTAGGGAAGTTTTTGGGTTATATGGTAACTAAAAGAGGCATTGAAGCTGCCCCAAAAAAAATACGTGCCATTGTCAACCTGTCGTCACCTCAGTCTGTCAAGGATGTCCAAAGGTTGATAGGAAAGATTGCTGCACTCACCAGGTTCATTTTTAAATCCTCGGATCGATGCAAACCTTTCTATGACATCCTAAGGAAGAACAATAAGTTCCAGTGAGAAGACCAACCTGAAGAAGCCTTTCAGGAGCTCAAAAGTTACCTGTCGACACCTCCATTATTGGCCAAACCTCAGGAGGGCGAACATCTTTACATTTACCTAGCAGTATCAGAAAGCGCTGTAAGTGCAGTTTTGGTGACAGAACGAGATGGTAATCAGCAACCCATCTATTATATATGTAAGACACTTTTAGATGCAGAGACCAGGTACTCTCATTTACAAAAATTAATTTTGGCTTTGATAACTGCTTCTATTAAATTAAGACACTATTTTGAAACACATACCATAATTGTGCGTACTAACTATCCTATTAAGAATGTTATGAGAAAACCAGAGATGTCAGGTCGAATGGCTAAGTGGTCTGTACAATTAAGCACATACGACATCAAATATGAGCCCAGAACAGCAATAAAATCTCAAGCTCTAGCTGATTTTGTGGCTGACTTTAGTTCAACCATGCAACAAGAAGTGGAATTGAAGATTTAGCAACTTCAAGATGATGACATCCTGAATATTTAGACACTCTACACAGATGGTGCTTCAAATATGAGAGGTACAGGTCTTGGAGTTGTACTAAAATCGCCACAAGGGGACATAATACCACAATCCATCAGTTGCAGTTTTAAGGCCACTAATAATGAAGCAGAATATGAGGCATTAATTGTAGGTTTAACAGCGGCCCAGGACCTAGATGTCAAGCATATCCAGGTGTTTATGGATTCTTTGCTAATTGTTAACCATTACAACGGATCCTACATAGCAAAAAATGCAAAGATGACTACATATTTGGAAATTGTTAAAATTCTGGCAGCCAAATTCAAATCATTTACTTTGGATCAGATTCCACGTGAGGAAAATTCTCAAGTAGATGCTCTGGAAAACTTAGGTTCAGCCTTCAAAAGCTTTTCACAGACAAGTATCCCAATTGTGCATGTTGACATCCCCACAATTGATCGTCTTGAGGTGTTCGTTCTAGATGTCGACATACCTTCCCCTCCGGCAGCAACTTCTTGGACAGCTCCTATTATCAAGTATCTCTTATATGATACAATCCCATCCGAGGAAAAAAATGCTAGAGCCTCCAGGGTAAGAGTATCTAAATATTTACTTATTGATAACCTTTTGTCTAGAAAATCTGTTGCAAGTCACTACTTAAGATGTCTAGAAGCAGACCGAGCCCATCAAGTTCTAAAGGAGATGCATGAAGGACAGTGTGGAAATCATACCAGGGGCAGAAGTCTGCATACCAAGGCTCTTAGGATGGGCTATTTTTGTCCCACAATGAGAAGAGATGCCGCAGAATATGCAAAGAAATGTGACTCCTGTCAACGACATGGTGACATCCTGCATCAACCAGCTAAATTACTACATCCTATCTTGTCGCCATGGCCGTTTATGATTTGGGGAATGGATATCGTAGGAAAATTACCCAGGGCCCCAGAAGGAAGAGTATTTCTATTAGCCATGACAGACTATTTTTCTAAATGGGTAGAAGCTGAGGCATACGTGCAAGTCCGAGATAGAGAAGTTATCTCTTTCATCAAAAGAAATATATTCAGCAGGTTTGGGATACCTTCAGATATTATTTGTGATAACGGCTCCCAGTTTATTAGTAGGAAAACCCAAAATTTCTTGAATAGTTGGGGAGTCAAGATGGTGACATCTTCACCTGTTCACCCTCAAGTAAATGGACAAGCAGAGTCCAGCAACAAGATTATCATAAGCAACTTAAAAAAGAGACTGGACCAAAAGAAAGGAAGATGGGCAGAAGAGTTACCAATGGTTTTATGGGCTGACAGGACAACATCTAAGAATGCTACTGGTCAGACTCCCTATTCACTTGTATTTGGGACAGAATCAGTTATTCCAGCAGAAGTTCTTGTGCTACGGCCAGATACAGTTTGTTGACATCTGAACATAATAAAGACATTTTGACATATGACTTGGATACCGTAGACGAACTAAGGGACATGGCCAAAGTTCGAATGGCAGCATATCAACAAAGGGTAGCCAGGTCTTACAACAAAAACGTAAGGGTTAAAAGGTTTCAAGTAGGAGACCTAGTCCTACGAAAGGAATTCCAAAATACAAAGGAGCTCAATGCGGGCAAGCTCGCCCCAAAGAGGGAAGGACCTTACCTAATTGATGCACAGGCCGAAAAGGAGCGTATCGCCTATCAACCTTGGATGGTCAAATGATTCCACGGAGTTGGAACGCCATTCACCTCAAAAGGTATTACATCTAAACAATGCCCCCTTTTACTCATCTCATCCTAGGTATGGACAATCCTTTATTTATTAGGTGTAACCTTTCATTTCCCTATTTACTGTTTTCTTTCCCATATTACTTCTCTACAAATCAAGATGTCACTAACACAACTTGTGGAGGGGCGTCAACATAGTTGACGTCCATTTTTAATGTGTCTCTGTCTTGTGAGGTGTTGACATACGGAAATGGGGACATGTCGAAAGTATTCAAAGCCAAAAGGACAACGAATTCTCCTCCTTCATAGACTGACCATCTCTTCTCAAGTAAAGGTACACAATCCCTTCTAAGGTTTAAAGAGTTAATTACCTCTTTCTTAAGATGTTAGGTTACCATACCTTCGCCTGGAGCGCAAGTTATCTCTTTAATTGAGGTGTGGGGTGGGCCTATATGGGTAAACTCATATAGCTTACTCATTCCCACTCAGTTAAATGATTGATCTCATGTTTTATTCTTGTGGTTATGACATGTACGTGTCATCTTAAGTATCTATTATTTTGACATACTATCATGTCACCTTACGAGCATAACATATGACCATCCAAAGAAAAATTTTATCAAAAATGAAACAAGCCTTGACATGCTTGAAAATTACCAAACCATAATTTTTTTTCTAAAACTAGCATAAGAACATCCCTAAAAGTTAAGACAATAATCCAACATCCAAGCTGATGAAGCTAAAACGCAAAAGTGTTGGACCAACCCAACACGTAAAAGAAATTGTCTTCGGTCCTTATAAACCTATTACATAACCAACCAAATTAAAATTTTCTTTGGGATTCCACCCCAGTAATACCAGTAAAAGAGAAACAAAACGAATTTGTTTTACCTTCTTCAGATGGCGTCCGCCTCAGGTGTTGCTTTGGGAGTAACTTCTCCAACCTCTGCTGCTTCCTTTGCAATAGCTTCATGTGGGCTTGATGACACCTCACCCTCATCTACTGGCTCACCTGTCAGCTTGGAGAAGTAGGCATATTCCTTATTGATATCCCAATTCTGAGCCTTTCCTTCTTGGAACTCCTTCATCATCTTGATCTTACACTGGGAAATAGTTTTAGCAGCAGCCAATTTGCAAGAACCTTTCACTTCTGCAATCTCCTTAAGGTGATCTTCCTCACTTTTTGCCAAACTGTCCAATAGGTCCTTTACAGTCTTCTCCTGCTCTTCCAACGTCTTAGCTTGTTGCTCCAAGGTCTTTTCTTTCCCCTTCACCTTGTTCTCTAACATTATCTTCTCCTTCTTAACCAAAGAAACATTAGCTTTAGATTTCTTCTTCAGCATCTCCATTTCCTTTACCAAATCTTCCAAATACCCTACTGCCTGTAACATAATAACTTGACATCAAAAGGTGTTATAAAAACTTTCGAATCAGTCAAAACCTAGTTAGTAACATCTTACCCCAGTTGCAAAACTCATACACTTCTTCTTGAACTCTCCTACTGGCATTCCTTCAAAAGTATCTCCAACATCAATTGCCTCCTCTTGAATAGCCTTTCTCTTTTTCACCCTATAGCCAATACCTGCGCTCTCATCTAAAACAGGGATCTTCTTAGGAACAGGCGGAGGTTTCATATCTATCTTAAGAGCGGAGTCTTCAAACATGGCTTCAATGTCGTCAAGATCAAAATCTGATCCTGAAATAACTGGTTAGGAAACTGCATTGACATATGGATATTGTCAAGAAGTATAATGCATCAGATTGATGAACTAAAGTAAAGAGACAACATGCTTACCTGTAGACATAATGACGGAGGTTGATGCTTTTTGATCTTCCGGAACAACCAGAGGTGATTCCAGTAGTCCCCTAGGAGATCTCTTGTCCAAGGGAAGCTTGAAAAATTCGTCAACTTTTGCCAAGGTGTCTTCAGCCGGTGGAAATAATTCTCCCCAGTCAATATCTGAAAAAAGGTAAGAGCAATTATGATTTCAGTTTGTTTCAAGAACAGAAAATCACAAAGTTAGGAATTCAAGTACCTCCCTTGTTCCACTCGCTTGATACCTCATTCCCTTCTTCAATGGATGCCCTATCAAAAAAAGAAAAACCTATTTTTCCACCCCTATCACTCGAAGATGTGGTGCTCATTAAGGAATTCCTACCTGACCTTTTCTTAAAAAGATATCTTTTTGAACCAAAAGGTTGAAGATCGTACGAATAGGCTATCTCATGAAGCCCTAGGTTTAAACCATTCTCCCTGTTCACTTTGATAATGAAAGCAAAAATTCTCCAAGTCATGGGCATCAGTTGAGGATAAGCAAGTTGAGTCTTTTGAAAAAATTCAGAAACCAACGAAGGGAAGGGGTAGCTAAACCCTAGAAGAAAGGGATATTCAAGAAAACAAATCCATTTGTTGGAAACAAAATCGGACCTAAGATTTACAGAAAAAGGGTGAAAGATTGCACCTTTAGGGAAGTAGCATTGTTGTTTTAGTGACTCGATTTGGGCATCGCTAAACAAACAAGTCTCCTCATCCGGTTTTGCAAGGAGATTTTCGCAAACAAAACCATCAAGGCTAATTTCTATGGGACCTTGTGGGATCGGGGCACTCTTAGTTTTGGACGAACTCCACCTAGTCCTACCCATGGTTGACAAGCCAAAGAGAGATGCAAACAGTTGATGAAAGTAAGAAACGAATAAATTTTTACCTTACAGAGAATAGCGCCGTAGCAAGCAGGAGCGAAATGAAAGGTTTGAGAAGCTTATTAAGGAGCCATCTAAGCGGTTATTAAAATTAAAAAGAGCTCTAATTCCAAAAAACTACTTTTCCTAAATTAACTCCCCAACCATCCATTGCCTCCATGTATCCTTACCCGTTCAATCAATTAAGAAAAATATTTGCCTTTTCAGTTGCCAAGAAAGACAAATATTTTTGGGGACAAATTGTTGTGGATATTTTCTAGCATGGTGACATCTCCAGTTGCTCCTGCATGTCAAGATGTTATGCCACTGTAAGTATTACTTCATATTTACTAATTTATTTTTATTATTATTTCTATTATTATTTTACAGTAATAAAGAGAGATAAACACGGAACTCTTTCAAGCACGTTCAACCTCTCTTCAAACGGCAAAGTGGACTCAGTCTTATGGACGTTGAAGGGATAAACTTGGATGCCGAGATTTTAGGAACTACTTCCTACCCGTTAGTTGTTAATCTTATTTAAGGGGAGATGGAGTTGGAAAAACACACGTTCTTTTACACACACTACGCACATCTCATTTGTAATCCTCTCCATCATCTTCCGCAGTTGTAACATCAATTATCATAGTGAAACTTTTAAAGTTGGAGACCTAACTCCCGGGGTTTTTTCCAAAGAGATTATTATCTCTAAGGTTTTTCCTCGTTAACAAATCATTGTGTCATTCTTTCTTTTCATGTCCTTGTTTCATTTAATCGAATTCCATAGTCCCCTCCTTGTTATTTAAATCCATACACTTGTCAAAGTTAAGATTCTGCATTATTGTTTTTTCTACCAAAACAGTTGTTAATACTAAGATGTTAAAAATAATTATGTGCAGATAAAATCGACAGACAAATGACTTCGATTTTGTATGAAATTGATTAAT
Organism: Adenophora triphylla var. japonica; assembly: GCA_022495995.1. Taxonomy (NCBI): domain Eukaryota; kingdom Viridiplantae; phylum Streptophyta; class Magnoliopsida; order Asterales; family Campanulaceae; genus Adenophora; species Adenophora triphylla. Next base: position 375,907 of record JAFEMH010001482.1, on the reverse strand, counting down.
TTATTTATTTTTGTTAATTTTAAGTTACTAAATTTTTTTATGGGCAGATACAAACAGCAGACTCGGGACTTCCATTATTTATTAGTAAAAAAATGTTATATTTAAATCAATATTTATAAGATTTGTAGTGCATTTTTTATTATTATAATTCTATTTTCCAAAAAACTGTTAAATCCCCAAAAAGATAGTAGGAATAATCTTCTACCCACTTTCAATTTTTTACTCATTTTTAATTTTTTTTTTAAACGTACAAAATACCATGACTCAATTGAAGTGAGACAAAGGAAGCACTATATTTAGCTCCAGATTTTGGCGCCCAAACTACTATAATTAGTAAGCGTGCTTCTTGCAGTTGAATTATTATATTATATGGTTATAGACTTGTTCTGTTTAAATATTACACGAGTAAAATTTTACCCATTTGGTCCTTCAATTACATTTCATTATACTTTAACAGTTACGTTTGGTCATGATAAGTGGCTATTTTATAGTATTTATTGTATTATAATTATATCATTTATTTTAATTTTAGTTCAAATTTAGTTTAATTTAACTTTTTTTATTTTGTTTTATGAATTTTACGCTTGATTGATATTTTTTTGTGATTTTACAGGGCTTAAGTGCATATTTTAAAGTATAAAGAGCTTAAAGTAAAGCCTATAAAAATAGAGGAGTCAAAATTGAAGATTTCGAAAAGTTAGCTCAAGCCAGCTGATGCTCGGCTGAGCACCTCATACGCCTCGGCCGAGTAGAAGGGACCAGAATGAAGAGTTTTGCTGGAAGGCCATCCTTGACTCGGCCAAGCATCTACTTGCTCGGCCGAGCACCTGCTTATCAACCTAAAGGGTGCCTTTTTGAAGAGATCCGACCCTTAGTCTAAATGCCTATATAAAGGGCCCTTGTAATC